>SJYQ01000671.1:368037-392082 GCA_006410935.1 Redunca redunca
GCCTTGACGGACTCCTTTTCCTATTTGGAACCAGTCTGTTGTTCCATGTCCAGTTCTAACTGTTCCCTCCTGACCTGCATACAGGTTTCTCAAGAGGCAGGTCAGGTGGTCCGGTATTCCCATCTCTTTCAGAATTTTCCACAGTTTATTGTGATCCACACAGTCAAAGGCTTTGGCATAGTCAATAAAGCAGAAGTAGATGTTTTTCTGGAACTCTCTTGCTGTTTCCATGATCCAGCGGATGTTGGCAATTTGATCTCTGGTTCCTCTGCCTTTTCTAAAACTAGCTTGAACATCAGGAAGTTCACGGTTCACGTATTGCTGAAGCCTGGCTTGGAGAATTTTGAGCATTACTTTACTAGTATGTGAGATGACTAGATAAACCTATTTGAAAGTTTATATGGAAAATAAGCCAAAAGAGTTAATAAAATTATGCAGTAGAAGAACAGTGTGGGAACTCACTCTACAAGACATTCAAATATTATCATAGAGATAACAGAATAATGTGACACAGACAAGTCAGTGGAGCAGATTAGAAAGCGCAGAAACTGTTGTATCATATGCTGGATTTCAGGATATGACAATGGTAGCACTTTAAGTCTTGTGGAAAAGCGAGATTAAACAATTAGTGTGCAAGAATAACTGTTAGCTATTGGGGAAAAATAAATTTCATCTCTATCTGCCTGAAACTCCACAGCAAAATAAAACTTATGTTGATCAAAGATTTCCATGTTAAAAAAAATAAACTATAAAACTACTGTAAGAGGGACTTACCTGCAGTCTAGTGGTTAAGACTTCACACTTCCATCACAGGCAGTACAGGTTCAACCCCTGGTCAGGGAACTAAGAGCCCACATGCCTTGCAGTGCGACCAAAATGTAAAAAAATCTTTAAGAAAATATGAGAGAATACTTATTAAAAACTCTGAAGTGGAGAAAACATTTTTAACTGACCAAAAAAAAAAACACACCTCAGAAACTAAAAGAAACTGATTTAAAAAATGCATAAAGAGACAAGTGACAAACAGGAAAAAATACTTGCAATTCATATAAACAAAAGAAAACCCAACAATCCTATAGAAAAATGGGCAGTGGCCACAAGGCGTGAACTGACAGCTCACAGAGAAGGAAATTCCAATGGTTGTCAACATATGTAAACAAACAAACACTTTTAAATTATTTATTTATGTCTTTGGCTGCATCTGATCTTAGCCGCAGCAGGCGGCATCTTTAGTTGCAGCTTGCAGGATCTAGTCCCCTGACCAGGGGTGGACCCAAGGCGTCCTGCACTGGCAGTGTGGAGTCTTAACCACTGAACCAGGGAAGTTCCCCAAAAGACTTCTGACTTGAGTTCTAATAAAAGAAATGCAGCTTGAAACTTATACGATGGATTGTTTGCCTATTTAATTCATGAACAACAAAAGAGTTTCTAATACACTGTTAACAAGGGAATAGGTAAATCTTTTTTTAAAATTTTTATTCATTCATTCCTTCATTTCTGCTTAAAATATACTTAATAAACCTGAAGGTGACTTGATGGGGAAATGTTAATTGCTGCTTCAGATAGAATCCATAATTTCATTTTCTTACAAGAGAAGTATACTTCTTATACATGAAATGGTCCAGTGCAGGATTTCCTAGTGAGGGGAGCAAGGGAGGTATAGGAGTGGAGGTCTGATCATCCATGAAGTCACTCAGGGACCTACGTCGATAGTAATTTTGTTTCTTCAAAAAGTGGCTTTCCAAATTGCCTGGAGTAGTGACACCCAGCCAAAGAAAGCAGAAAGAACATGGAGAAGACTGCATGGGAAATACCTTAGCCAGCTTGGGCTGCTCTAACAAAATACTATATATTGGGTGACTTTGGCATCAAAATTTTTCTCATAGCTCCAGAAGCTGCAAAGTCTGAGATCAAAGAAGATGCCCACATGGCTGGGTTCTGATGAGACCCTCTTCTGGATTCCAAATGGCTCACTTCTGGTATGGCAGAGAAAGAGGGAGCTGCTTCTCAGGGCTCTTATACGGGCATTAACCTTGTCTATGAGAGTTCCATCCTCATGCTCCAGTCCCCTCCCCAAACCCCGTCTCAGTTACCACTGCACTGAGATTAGGCTTTCAACTTAACAAATGTTGAGTGTTTGCAAACATTCAGTTCACAGCAGGACATTTTAATGGGGCACTGATAGGAGGACAATTACATGCTTTTGGAGAAGAATTTATTGAACTCAAAAAACACATACCTGTCGATGCATGCCCTTAGAGGAATTTATACTACAGAAATATCATTGAATTTATACTATATTTACACATATGCAAAACAAAGTCTATACAAATATACTCACTACAAAATTGTTTTCAGTAGCAAAAAACATTAAACAACCTAAATGTCCAAAGTATGGTGACTGGCTCAATATATTACGATACATGTATCTAATGGCTATTATAAGAAGTACAAAGCCATTATACTATATTTATATAATTAGTATACAATATATATATTTATATTATAAATCATAATTATATAAATCACTACAAGGAATGAGGGATCTGTATACGTACTAATGTGAAGTAATTTCAAAGAAATCTTTTTAGATAAAAAACAACATGCAGAACAGTGTGGGTAATATGCTATCATTTACATCAGAAAGAAAAATGTATATTGTAAAGTAAAAAAAAAGAAGAAAAATGTGTACATACCTTATATGCTTGTATATGCATATGTTGCTTCTGGATAGATATACAAGAAACTGATACTAATAACTGCCTCTGGGGAGGGGTCCTAGAAGGCAAGGGGCAGAGATGAGGATCAACTTCTCATTGTATAGCTTCTTGTAGCTTAAAAAAAAAATGTTTTTGGACTTTTCCGGTGGTCCAGTGGTTAAGAAGCCAGCTGCCAGTGCAGGGGACACGGGCTCCTGCCTGGTCCAGGATCACAGCCTACGTGCCACAACTGCTGAGCCCTCCCAGGAGCTGTAGCCACTGAAGCCCATGTGTCCAAGAGCCCATGCTCCCTAATTAGAGGGTAGCTCCCTGCGCAGCACAACTAGAGAAAGCCTGCATGCAGCAACAGAAGACCCAGCACAGCCAACAAGGAGTAAACAAATTTTCATTACGTATAGCCTAGTCAAAACAAAACACACAAAAATATACCAAAACACCAGACAATAATAATATGAAAGATGGTGGGAGTTAAGCAGAAATGCAGTTATGAGAAAGAACCAAGAAGAGAGTAGATACCTTTTTAAACCTGAAATAATCTTAAAGACATGTATGCAGGATAAAATTCTAAGGCAATTGCTAAGAACAGATATAAAATGTACAATTTTAAAGTAGAAAATGAGTGAAAAAAAGTTAATTACTTCAGCAGAAAGCAAAAAGGAAGAACCAAATAAAAGGGACAGAATAGGATTGGTAGTAATAAAGTCAAATATATCAGAAATCAAAATGAGTGTAAGCTGATGGAAAGTCACGAGCAGAAGACAAGGTAACTTCAAATAGGCTCTTTTTGATTGAGCAGGCTGCCAATCACCAAAGATGTAAGAAAAGTCACATTAAGATCATTTAATCCCAGTCAAATTAGCCAAGACCAGAACAGACCATCCAGCTAACTCACAAATCAGAACAATAACATATGATAAGCCATTATGTTTTGCAGTAGAAGTTATAGAGTTCGGACTTTAAAAATTATAATAAAATACTTGTGACAGTTTTGTGCTTGTACATTTAAAAAATCTGTAAAAAAGACAATTTGGGAGAAAATGATTAATTCCAGTCAGAAACAGATTCAAAAAGAAAGTGAAACTATAAACAAATATAAGCTGTTATTCTAAAAATGTATCTTCATTCAAAACACTAGGTTTAGAGTTTACATGAGATTTTTAAAAAATCAAACGTCTGTAACAGTTACTTCCCAGAGAATTAAAAACTAGGGAAAAGGCAAGGCACAACCTGGTATAACTAGTGTAGCTTTGTTATAAATTTATACAAGAAGAACATAGAGAAAGAAAACTTATAGGTCAATTCTGCTGATAAACATGGATGCAAAAGTCCTAAACAAAATATTAGCAAATAAACTCTAGCATATACACACATATATATACAAAAAACATATATATGTGTACTGTTTAGTCATTCAGTCATATCTAACTCTTGTGACCCAATGGACTGTAGCCCACCAGGCTCCTCTGTCCGTGGGATTTTCAGGCAATAATACTGGAGTGGGTTGCCATTTCCTTCTCTGGGGATCTTCCCAACCCAGGGATCGAACCCTTGATATATGTGTATATATGTTTATATATCTATCATGGCAAAGTTGATATTATAGCAAGAATGCAAAGCATATTCAACAATGACAACTCTTTAACATAATTCATTATTGTCCTCATTAAAAGATTAAAAAAAAGTCATTTTATCGCATTAGGTGCAGGAAAAGAAAACTCTTAGAAGACTATAAATAAATAGAAACTTTCTTAATCTGAATAAGGACATTGTACAGCTTTTTTCACTTTTAGCTGTTAGCTTCATTCCTGCTTCCCTTCTCTATATTACAAGAGAGCTGGAAGACTGACAACTGTTATTTCCCGTGCACCCTTGCTGTGGTTTGGTTAGATTCTGCCAATGGAGACAATGGTGAGGATTTAAAAGGGGGCAAAGCGAGAGAAGCTATTTGTTTCCTTCTCCTGCTTCTGGCTTTAGCAGCAGGAGCAGCTGGAACAGCTGGGGCCCAGCTGCCCAGAAGCACAACATTCCTGGGCTCTGAGTTAACAGCACTTTCACCTTTTTGCTCCTTAACCTTTCCAAAAATTCTGTAATTAGTTCCCTGTGTTAACTTCCCTCTGAACATCCCTAACTAGTTTCTGTTTTTCAAATTGACTAATAACTGCTACAGGTATCCACCAGACTCTGCAACAAGCACCACTAGTGATTAGGGGGAGCACGGAGGCTCTCTGGGACACTGCGCTGACAGGATCAAGGCCGGGCCCTGATAACTTCATTCAACCTCAGTCACTTCCTCAGAGGCCCTAAGTACGCCACACCAGGGGTTAGGGCATCAGCATGAATTTGAGGGGGACACAATCATAGCAAGGATATGTGCCCTGAAAAGGGGCAAGGAGCCAGGCTGTTTCTGTTTGCACTCTAAAACTAAGGAATTTTTTTATTACCTTTAGAGGCAAGTGTCCTTTATTGAAGAGAGCAGAGACCCTGAATAACTCAGATAAAGGATGTAAGTCTCACAGAAACCAAAGACCAAAGCCAAAATTCCAATGGATTTCATGGGAACTAGAGAGCCACCAGAAACCAGGGCTGCTCTACGTTACAGTCTATGGGGCAGCTTTATACGGTGCTGTAGGTTGGGCAGACAATACAAGACACGTCTAACACCGTTACTAACCACGAAGTTGGTTATGAACTTCTAACAAATATTTACTTACCCACAATTACTATAATATTAGTGAAACAGTGGCTGCTATTGTTAATGCTAAAGTTTCCTTTTCCAAACTTCTTTGTACTACCTTTAATTCCAGGATTCTAGAAACTGGTGAACTATACCATATTCGAAAGACACAAGATTTTAATAATTCAAATAAAGAGAATTTTTCACTTTTATACTTGGTGAGAAAGGTTGCTAATGGAGGCAAATACAAAAGTACAAAATAAAAATCTATAAATTAATGCTCAGTTTTAGTTTTTATAAAGCAATGTATTCAACCTGATGATGAGTCATTAACTACCAAGTATAGAAGTTAGATTTCCTATGTCCATTGGAGGATGCAGGATGCTTGGGGCTGGTGCATGGGGATGACCCAGAGAGATGTTATGGGGCGGGAGGTGGGTGGGGGTTCATCTTTGGGAACATATGTACACCCGTGGTGGATTCATGTCAATGTATGGCAAAACCAATACAGTATTGTAAAGTAAACTAAAGTTAAAATAAAAATTAAAAAAAAAGAAGTTAGATTTCATAACTGTAAAGTACTACTTCTTTATAAGACCACATCTTGTAAAAGGATCTTTTTAAAAAATACCATGTATATTACTGATGGTAATGGTGCCCTTCTGAATGGCCAGTTCCTGAGTTGACTGATATTCTAAATATATGTAGCCAGAATAATGTTAGCATTCCAAGTCAGCTTTAAAGTGGTCTGAGTAATTGTATAAGTTAGGGTTTGTTCAGACAAGCAAACCAGTAAGTATCTATTTGGTAAGTAGAGGTGAGTTTGTGGGGATTTCTATTTGGCCTTTCCTACTACAACAGTCTTTATTCCAAGAGTACAGCAACCAAAGTGGGGCTACTGTTAGCTCCTGAGTATGTCTATTCCAACGGTGCATGTCGGAACTGAAGAAATAACCATAGAGTGAATTTCAGCAATACGTGAACCATGAACTTTCTGATGTTCAAGCTGGTTTTAGAAAAGGCAGAGGAACCAGAGATCAAATTGCCAACATCCGCTGGATCATGGAAACAGCAAGAGAGTTCCAGAAAAACATCTACTTCTGCTTTATTGACTATGCCAAAGCCTTTGACTGTGTGGATCACAATAAACTGTGGAAAATTCTGAAAGAGATGGGAATACCGGACCACCTGACCTGCCTCTTGAAAAATCTGTATGCAGGTCAGGAAGCAACAGTTAGAACTGGACATGGAACAACAGACTGGTTCCAAATAGGAAAAGGAGTCCGTCAAGGCTGTATATTGTAACCCTGCTTATTTAACTTCTANTCCCATCACTTCATGGGAAATAGATGAGGAATCAGTGGAAACAGTGTCAGACTTTATTTTGAGGGGCTCCAAAATCACTGCAGATGGTGATTGCCGCCATGAAATTAAAAGACTCTTACTCCTTGGAAGAAAAATTTTGACCAACCTAGATAGCATTTTCAAAAGCAGAGACATTACTTTGCTGACTAAGGTCCGTCTAGTCAAGGCTATGGTTTTTCCAGTGGTCATGTATGGATGTGAGAGTTGGACTGTGAAGAAGGCTAAGTGCTGAAGAATTGATGCTTTTGAACTGTGGTGTTGGAGAAGACTCTTGAGAGTCCCTTGGACTGCAAGGAGATCCAACCAGTCCATTCTGAAGGAGATCAGCCCTGGGATTTCTTTGGAGGGAATGATGCTGAAGCTGAAGCGCCAGTCCTTCGGCCACCTCATGCGAAGAGTTGACTCATTGGAAAAGACTCTGATGCTGGTAGGGATTGGGGGCAGGAGGAAAAGGGGACGACAGAGGATGAGATGGCTGGATGGCATCAACTGATTTGATGGACGTGAGTCTGAGTGAACTCCAGGAGTTGGTCATGGACAGGGAGGCCTGGCGTGCTGCGATTCATGGGGTGGTAAAGAGTTGGAAACGACTGAGCGACTGAACTGAACTGAACTGAGCTTGCAGTGAAATGGGTTAGAGACCCAGTTCCAATAAACAGCTGACCTTCATAAGCCCCTACTCTGACTGATGGACCACAGTGGTGCTTTGGTTCTGTAAGAATTAGCGCCAGTTCAGAGCCAATGAAAGTTTGGTTATTTCACCTTCCTCAATGCACATCACCCTGGTAAATGACTGCAGGTCCTTTTGGGTAAGTTTAGGAGCAAGATTTACAGTGTATATTTTGGCTGTGTATTAGGGTTGTTCCCAGGGGAACCTGGTCTTCCATTTATTTAAGGGCCTCTGGGTCTGTGAATTGGCTCGGGTCTGGGGATTGCTTCAAGAGCCAAGATTCTGTATTAGGTGACTTTGACTCATCAGACCTAGAGTTTCCTGCTTATCCAAATCATATTAAATACAAATGACAGTAATTTACTGAAGGAAGATTTCGGTACACTAATTCTGACCAAAGGACACCATGAGCAATTAGCCAACACCAAAGATCTCTATGGGGCATCCCAAGTGGTGCTAGAGGTAAAGAACCCACCTGCCAGTGCAGGAGACTCAGGTTCAACCCCTGAGTCAGGAAGATTCCCTGGAGGAGACATGGCAACCCACTCCAGTATTCTTGCCTGGAGAATCCTATGGACAGAGGAGCCTGGAGGGCTACAGTCCACAGGGTCGCAAAGAGTCAGACACGACTGAAGTGGTTTAGAACACAGGCACACAAAGATCTCTAGGGGTCATCGCATTCTGATTACTGCTTTGGGCTTTGCTGCCATTATATTAACCACGTCCACCTTTTATATTAACCATGCCCACCCTGTCTTTGGCAATGAAGCATTGTCATTTCATCCTATCATCCTTTGGTTCCAGGTTTTAGTGAACCAACGAGTCACCTATTGGAAAGCCACTCTTAGTTTCTTAGCCTAATAAATCAGATCCAGAATGTCTCCGTTGTACACCCAAATCAGTAAGTTTGACCTGATCCTTCTCTACAGTGTTTAAACCCTGATCTAACACTTAGAATCCCAAACACATTCTACATTTTTGTCAGTTGAAATTGGCAAAATCTTGCTATTCTTTTGGTGTTTTTGGTTTTCATTTTATAACTGACCTCATTTTATAGGTTATTTTATAAGTGACCTCAATGAGGGATGGATGGGGATAAGTCCTAAGGAGGCTCTGCCTCCTGCAAAACCACTCTCTCAGGTTCTTTGGGCAAGGGGAGACTGACCTTCTTGTGCAGAAAGAAGGGCTATTTCTACTGGAATAGAAGGTATGGCAGAATTTAAAGGTCGTGGACTAAGTTTCATTCAAATCTGCCCATAAAGCCTCTTTAGCAATTTTCAAAGTCCCTCTTCTTCCCAATCAATGCTCCAACTTGAACAAAAAAAGACCCTATGAGAGTGATAAGTTCAATTTGCCTTCTAGGTTAATCACCCACAGGATTAGCCTTTTGTTTTTCAGAAAAAATTCAGAAACTTTTGCTTCTGCATGAGACAGAGTTTCTTTCAGGACAGTCATAAACAAGTTTGTAATTCTGAACTTCCCTAGAATTCCCTGGCTTGTAGAAACAAAGGTACCTTAATATTAAAAACCAAATTCCCCTAGTTTGGAAGCTCTCACATACATAACTGTAAAACCTTGGGCCTCTGCTGAGGTTCTGCCTTACAGACATGTCTGGGCTGTTTGCAGGCTGTCACACACTGTCACAAGGCATGCTTGGCCCCTGTGTGTGGCACTGCTTTCAGCTGGCTCTGGGCCACCAGCCTTACGCCCAGCAGGCTGCGGCCGGAGCTGGCACCGCAGCCCTCCTCTGAAAGCGCCCTGAGCTCCCCCTGAGCCACTGATGACACAGGGGCCAGGACTCACACACTGTCTTGCCTGCCATAGCTGTTTCCCCCAGATACCCACGCCCTTTCCCCTGGGCTGCTGTTCATGCTGGTGCAGCCGGCCTTCCCATGCGGGCTGCTGCTGGCCCCACCGTGCTCCTTCTGCGTGCTCTGCTGCCCTGTCCCGCTCCACCGCCGGGCTGCCGGCTTCGGCTCCTGCTTCTGCTGTGGTCACCCTATGCTTTGCAGCCAGTCAACACCCTTCACTGTCATCGCCAATCTGCCTTACGCTGCTAGTACCCACCTTGTATAAAATGGGCAGAAAAACAGCTTCCTCTTGCCTGTGTTCTGTCCTCTTACAGAATCCTGCCTCACAGCTGCTTGGGGCCTGGGGTGTGAAATGGTTTAAGGAGTCTTCGGTGTTATCTGCGCACTTCCCTGTCTTTGTATGGTGACATGGACAGGGTAATCGTGCTGGTTATTAGGACAGCAATAGAGCTTGTGGGGAGTCTGCGTCAGAGGCACTGCGCTACAGCCAGAAACCCTCCTGAAATCACAGGTCTTGTTACTGAGTTTAGTTTAGTTTGGTTGACTCACTTATTACTGAGCATAGTTTATTGTGCTAGGCTTATTTCCTTTAAGACTGCGCCAGATTTCTTAACAGGAGCTGCATAACCTACTTCTCTTTTACCTACTTTCTACTCACTTTGAATTCCCGTCATGAACACAGTTCAAATGCTTGTCCTCGAAGATGCCAGTGTATACAAACAGACCTAGTGTTGTGCGAGGGCCTCACTCCACTCTAGAATATGGACAGTCACTCCACCGTGGGATCTGAAACTCTCATTCGGCTTTATCTGAGGGAAATGACTCTTTATTTTATATGTATGTGTGTGTATGTCTATCTGTGTGTATATCAACAATCATTTGTCAAATACATGGATTGTGACAGATGCTCCAAGTATATCTACAGCAAAACAAAGATCTTTGTTTGATCTTACTAGCTCTTTATGTAAAAAGAGCTTACATTTAGTGGGAAGATAGACAATAAATAACAAATACAATAAATAAGTCTTTCAATGAAAGGACTGATGCTGAAGCTGAAGCTCCAATACTTTGGCCACCTGATGTAAACAGCTGAATCATTGGAAAAGACCCTGATGCTGGGAATGATTGAAGGCAAAAAGAGAAGAGGGTGGCAGAGGATGAGTCTGGTTAGACAGCATCACCAACTCAGTGGACATGAACTTGGGCAAACTCCAGGAGATGTGAGGAACAGGGAAGTCTGGCACGCTGCAGTCCATGGGGTCATAAAAGTTGGACACAGCTGAGCGACTAAACAGCAACAGCAACAATAGATAAGTAGAGGATGTATTAGGAGCTGACGGATGCAGAAAAAAATGTTAACAGTAGAACAGGGTAAGGATAGCCAGAAGCGTCAGTGGTGTGTGTACACGTGTGTGGGTGTGTGCCTGCACACACAGGCAGAGCTGCAGTAGTAAACCCACCTGGTTAGGGCAAGTCTCACTGAGAAGATTCCCTCACTGAGGGAAGACAAGAAGGAAAAGAGAAAGGTAGCTAAGAAGACCATCTCAGGGAGAGGGCACAGCCAGAGCAGTCATTCCCCAAGAGTGTGCATGTGGAGGAAGGGAGGGACAGCAAGAGAGCTGGTGAAGAGGCGTGAAGCAGAGAGGAAGGCAGAGTGGAAAGAAACATGGTCAGAGAGATACGGGATGCCAGCTTTAGCCGGACCTTGAACCTGTTATAAAGATTTTCACTTTTACTCTGACTAAAATGGGAAGTTTTAGAGGGCTTTGAGCAGGCAAATTATATAATCTGTCTTACATTTTTTAAAGCTCTGGCTTCTAACTCTGAGGTTTACAGGGTACAGGAAGAGAGAGAGTGAAGAAGTTATGGGATTAGTCCAAATGACAGAGGATCATGGCTCAGACCAAGGGAGTAATCAGAGAGCCGATGAGTACTCAGATTCTGACAATATTTGAAGGGATAGTCACATAGTCCAACAACCTGGACATAAGAGACAGACAGGAGTCAAAGCTAACTCTACGGTTTTTACCTGAGCCGTTGGAAGCAAGAAGCCATCATTAACTTTCAAGATGCCAAGATTAGGAACACTGCCAGTAGGCCAAGTTTAAAGAGTAAAATCTGGAGTTTTGTTGGAGACCTGTAAGTATGAGATGCCTCTTAGATATTCAGGCAGATGTTAAACAGGCAGTTGGATATTTAACTCAGGAGGGAGAACTGGGCTGAAGAGAGGGATCTGGGAGTTGTCAGATAAGAGGTGGCATTTACAGCCCAGAGAACAGATGAGATCATGAAGGTAGTGAGCTTGGATAAAGAAGAAAGGGCCCAACAACTGAGCCTGGGGCACTCCAACACTACAAGATTAGAGAGAAGACATCAACTTGGGTAGAGACGGAGGAGAAATAGCCAGGAAGGTAGGCGGGAAACTAAGAGACGGTGGTATTCTGGAGGCCAACAGAAAGTACTTCAAAGAGAAGAGAGAGATCAGTGCCATAAAATGCTGCTGGTCAGGAAAGATGAGGGCTGATAATTGACCACTGGAATGATCAACATGAGGTGACTGGATGGCCTTGACAAGAACAATTTTGGTGGAGTAGTGTAGGCAGAACCTTCACAAAAGTTGGCTCAATACAGAGTGTAAAGGGAAAAATTAGAGGGAATCTACAAATGGCTATTCGGAGAAGGCAATGGCACCCCACTCCAGTACTCTTGCCTGGCAAATCCCATGGGCGGAGGAGCCTGGTCGACTGCAGTCCATGGGGTGGCTAAGAGTCGGACATGACTGAGCGACTTCACTTTCACTTGTCACTTTCATGCATTGGAGAAGGAAATGGCAACCCACTCCAGTGTCCTCGCCTAGAGAATCCCAGGGATGGGGGAGCCTGGTGGGCTGCCGTGTATGGGGTCACACAAAGTCAGACACGACTGAAGCGACTTAGTAGTAGTAGTAGTACAAATGGCTACTGAGAGTTTAACTGTAAAGAAATGGGACGAGAATTGGACAGGTGGAAGGAAAAGTAGGTCAAAGGTGTTTTGTTCATTTTATTGAAGATAGTAAAAATATTAGCACCCTTGTAGGCTTATGGGAATGACTTAGTAGAGAGTGAAAAATTGGTTAACCGGGCCTTGGGAACAGAAACTATTAGCATGATGTCTTTTATTGGGTGAGAGGGAATAAGACCTAGTGCATAAGCTGAGGGAATGGACTCAAACAGAGCATGAATAATTCATCTATGGTAATAAGTTACTGGGGAGGACATTTTTCTTTATGTAGAAAATTGTATTTTTAAAATATGGTTTATACTACTGGTCATAAGCAAGCAGAGTGTTTGTCAGATCAATGGACAGTCAGCTTTTCAAGTTGGCAGCTGTGCCCCTACACACCCTCCCTCAGCACTCACCCTGCACACACATGCCCAGTTCCAGGAGGGGAGGTTGAGGCCCCAGGAACACCTTAGGGAAAGCCAAAGAAAGGTCTTTATGGTGAACACTGACATTCACTTCTGGTTTGAAGATGCTCCTGAGCTGATTAAAACATCAAGTGAAAATGAGGAAAGAAACACTTAAGTTTTACAGTCAGTTGAGTTCCATTTAGGACTAGAAAGGAAGAAGAAAGAAACAATTTTCTATTTTAAGTCAATAGACAGGGTGATGATGAGTCAATAAATTAGCTAAGAAACACTGCTAGGAAGGAAAGAAAATAACCTGCTATTTTGAGAAAATGGATGGGGCGACAATGACTTCATCACATTAGCTAAGAAACCTGTCAGCGCTTATTGTACCTTCCAGGGGAGAGGCCTGAAGACTTGAATCTTGGACAAATCTAGAAGCTTGGTAGCACGCAGAGTAAGAAGCCAAGGCTGGATAAGCCGTAGGATGAAGATAAAAAAATGACACCGCAATCTGTAATTGTCTTTCTGAGGGAAACGCTGGGAACGGTACTGAGAAGTGAAGGGTGCTTTGCCCCACACTCACGTTCTCCCTGCTTTCACGCCAGTCACTGTCACTCCGTTAAAGAAGCCTGACAAAGTACAAGATCTGGACAAGAAGCAGACCGTATGTCATCTGATACCAAATGGGATCACAAGGTACTCATCTGCAACAGACAGAGTAGAAATGCAAATACAAGTGCAGTGATGTGTGAGTCTTCACCTGCATTCATCTTGTTTAAAATCTCATTCAGCAATAGCTCTGTTCTCTTTGATTAACTGTCATTATCAAATAATGCAAATAACAGCTAACATATTAAGAACAGCACCAGGCACTGCTCTAAGCAGTTAAAATGTATTTAAGTAATTCCAAGTAGGACCATTATTCTCCTTTATAGATGAGGAAGCTGAGGAACAGAGAGGTGAGATAACCGGACACTGCACACAGAGCTGGTGGGTAAGCAGGGAGTAGTCTATGCAGTCTAGTGACAAAAGCCAGTGATCTCATCTACTCTGGAATATTCTATCTCAGGACTCAGGGACTTCTGGATTGCTAAGAACTTCTTACTACTTTGCGGGTTTGTGAAAAATCTGTTTTATCATTGTATTATGAGACTCCGCTTCAATACTGAAATTTGACTGAGTGGAAATTTCTTGTCTTCACCGAGATTTTAAAGTAGAAGAACTTAGCTACTGTTCCTTATGAATCCAAACAATTTTCTGGGAGTGTTAACCATTGTGAGCCTTATGTAATGATGAGTCAGAACTGCTTGAAAGGTTTGGGGGTGACACATTATTTATATTGCTAATTATCACACTAAACTTACAACGTGGTACAACGTTTATTGTGAATAATGCTTCAGGTGCAGTTTAACTATTCAAACTATTTCTGACTTTATGTATACATGTGAATCAATGCTAACTTGCCGTGTTTTTTTCAATTACCAGTATTTAACAATTAATAAAATATTAAAATTCACACAGTTCACCAATGGAAAACAATTGATGGCAAGTGAGGAAAAAAGAGGGCTATAAATAGAGAAAAAAATGAGAAAGAAAAGCTCATTTTCTGCAAGTAAGTAAAAATATTTTCCTATCTTATAAACTGTAGAGATGGAAAAACGAAACAAAGAAGTCAGAGGATATTCTGCTGGGCATGTAGCTCCTCTGGCCTGTAACACAAGCAGTTCATGAAAGGGTCATTTTCTGGGGAAACTGTGGGTATTCTGGGCCTTGTTGCTGTTTTTTCCACTGATGGTGCACTCACACAAAGGGCTACTGCATTGTAAATTCTGAGGGTAATTAAGGTTTACATTTCTCACTTTATGCGTATTTTGCATAGTATCTGGTACTTTGCATAGGAGAGGGTATAGTTAATAAATGCTGAGTTTTAATTTCATGGGTCAACCTGATTGGCTAAAGGATGTCCAGATAGTTGGTAAGACCCTATTTCTGGGTATTTCTGTGAGCGTGTCTCCAGAAAAGACTAGCATTTGAGTCAGTGGCGTGAGTAAAGATGGTTTTCCTTACCAATGAGGTAGGCACCAATAGAACAAAAGGTAGAAGAAGGACGAATCTGCTCTCTGTTGGAGCTAAGATAGCCATCTTCTCCTGCCCTCAGACACGGACATCCTGGTCCTGGTCAGACTCCAATCTGGACTGACACCACATGGTTCTCCCACTCCTATTCTTAAGCCTTTGGACTGGGACTGAATCTATATCACCAGCTTTCCTGGTTCTTCAGCTTGGAGATGGCAGATCATGGGACTTGGCCTCCATAACTGGCATGAGCCAATTCCTATAATAAATATCAGGATTTAGATGTATCACTCTATTTCTCTAGAAAACCCTGACTAATTTACACTGGATAACAGATTGGATGAGCAAAACACTTAAGTCTCAAGTGAGGCACTCCTGGAAATACTTCTGCCAAGTTATACACACAAAGTTTAAAGTCAAATACACATGGGCACGGATAACATAGACCTGTGCTCGAGCGATCAGGCATTGCACACGTTTCACAAACTACCACTTTGAGAATGGCTTGTCCTGAACAAACTACCAACAACAGAGTTCTGCCCTGATTTACTTTGTGATCTTAAATGATTTATTATCTCCTGCCATTCTACCCCATTTTCTATATCTATAATTAGATGTTCTATAAAGGTGCTTTAAAGTCATATTAGCTAAATGTGCCACTGCAGATGAAGTGTTACATGCTGCTTGCTTGGAGATACTTTCTGAGAAAAAAATCGAAAGTATTTTTTAAGTTGGGTTATTCCTAAAACAAATGACATCATTAAATGCAAGTATGTGATCAGAGCATGATGTGCTGATAGGTTTCATTTACAGAAATTCAGTACTTCTAACTAATTCCTGTACCAAACATTACTCAGCCACACTGATATAAAATATAGATGAATTAGAGTAATCATAAGCAGAATTAATCAAGATCTTATTCCAGTAGACACTAACATCATAGATGCTGTGGCCACCCACAGCTTTTCTTTTCCTGCACTGTGTATCAAATCTATAACAAGATGTGTTTGCAAATGGTGTCTATAGCAGTTTAAGTCCTGAATACAACTGTTACTGACCCATCTCACCAAATTCTTATTTTTCAGCCTTACTGGTTCGCTATTATGGAGGGAAATAATAAATCTCTAGTTTCTGGAAAAATGGCCAGACCTTACGTTTTAATGTAAAAGGTCAGAATTTCATGCTTCAGAAAGGGGATACTGAGATACATTCAGAATTAGAAACAAATGTGGGCTTATATATAAGCTGCTATCAATCAGGGAGCTTCCTGGTGCCAGACTTAGTTGAATGGTAATTGATTATTTTAAAATTTTGAAATACAGCAGGATTATGAGTTGACCACTTACTGGTATAATGTACATCATTATTTTGTCACCATTATTAATAACAACAATTTCTTTTGTTTTTAAACTACATCATGTTCAAGTCATTATGCCAAGATCATAGGGACTTACAATGTAACATACTTGTGCTTTTTTTTTTTTTTTAAAAATAAAAACTTTCATTGGCCAAGATGGTGGAGTAGGAAAACTGAGTTCACCTCCTGTCATGGGCACAGCAAAATGACAACTATTCACAGAGCAGCTGTGAATGAGATCAGTCTCATCTCATCAATATGACAAAGACTGGAATCTAGTAGAAAAGATGGTTTACAATTAAAGTTATAAGGGAACCACAATAAGATGTGCAGGGGAGGGGCAGAGATGCAGAATAGTTGATACCCATTCCCTGAGCAGGTGACCCACAAATGGGAGGATGATGACAATTGCAGAGATTTCCTTCAAGGAGTGAGTGGTCCAAGTACCACACTGGGCTCCCCATTCCAGAGGTCCTGCACCGGGAAGATGAATCCCCAAGACGTTTGACTTTCAAGGACAGTGGGGCTTACATTCAGGACACTCAGAGGGCTGTAGGAAATAAAAGTCTCTTTTCTTAAAGGATGCACACAAAATCTCACATGCTCAGGGAGCTAGGGCAGAAGCAGTTATTTGAAAGGAGCCTGGGTCAGATCCACCTGCTGATCTTGGAGAGTCTCCCAGAGACACATGGAGGCAACTGGAGTCACCCTGGGGACACAGATTCTGGTAGCAGCCATTTGGGGGAGCTTGTTCAGCCACGTGGACACTGGTCCTGGCAAGAACCACTTTAGAATCCTCCCTCTAGCTTAAGCTATAGGATCTGGCCCTGCTCTGCCTACCAGCAAGGTGGCGGTAACCCTGGGATTAGACCCTCAGGCCTCAGCCTGATCCAGCAGTGGGCCCTGAAACCAGAGAGCCTGGGACCCAGCTCCACCCACCACTGGCAGGCACCTGGCCCAGGATTTCCTGGGCTCAGACCCCACCCAGCAGGCAGACACTGATTCCAGGACCACTACAGCCCCACAGCCTTCTGTGAGAGGACCTAGCCCACCCTTCAAGAGGCCAAAACCAGCTCTGAGACACCCTGGAGTCCTCGCCCAGCTGCCCCAGGACCTGGCCTCATTCACTAGTGGACTGACACAAGCTCCAGGACACCCGGACTCTGCAGCCAGCTGTGTCAGGAACTTGCCCAGCCCACCAGTGGACCAACAGCAGCTCTAGGACCCCTGGAACCATGAAGCCAGAGATCCAGGGGCCTGTGTCTGCCCACCAGTGAGCCAGCAGTAGCCTCAAAGCTCCATGGGCCTTTTAGTGTCTCATGGATTTCTGCTTGTTTATGTTGTGTGCAGTTATTAAGAGGGAAGTTTATCATAGTGACACAAGCCTATCTCAGGAAACAAGGAAAAATTCAAATAAATAAACTAACATTATATCTACAGAAACTAGAAGAACAGGAAACAAAATCCAAAGTTAGAGAAGGAAAGAAATAATAAAGATCAGAGCATAAACAAATGAAATAGAGACTAAATATCCGAACAGACCAATTACCAACAGCGAAATTCAATCAGTAATTGAAAAACTCCCAACAAACAGAAGTCCAGGACCAGAAGGCTTCACAGGTTAAGGCTTTACAGGTCTGGCTTCACTACCAAACATTTAGTGTTAACATCTATCTTTCTCAAGCTATTCCAAAAAACTTTGGAAAGAACACTTCCAAACTCATTCTACGAGGCCAGCATCACCTTCATACCAGGATCAGACAAATATATCACAAAGAGAAAATTATAAGCCATTGAGTGACTACAAAACTACAGTAATCAAAACAGAATGGTACTGGCACAAAAACAGAAATTCAGACCAGTGGAATGGGATAGAAATAAATAAATAAATCCACACATTTTTGATCAATTCATCTACAGCAAAGATGAGAATATACAATGAAGAAAAGACAGGCTCTTTAATAAGAAGTTCTGGGAAAATATGTAGCACAATAAAATTAGGACATTTTCCTACACCATATACAAAAATAAACTCAAAATGGATTAAATACCTATATATAAGATCAAGACCCATAAAACTCCTAGAGAAAAGATAGGTGGAACACTGACATAAATTGTAGCAGTAGTTTTTTTTTTTTTTGCGTATGTCTCCTAAAGTAAAAGAAATAAAAGCCAAAACAAACCAATAGGATGTAATAAAATTTAAAAGTTTTTGCACAGCAAAGGAAACCATCAACAAAATGAAAAGACAATCTACTGAATGGGAAAGAATATTTGCAAATGATATAACCAATACCCAAATATCCAAAATGTAGAAACAGCTCAAAGAGCTCAACATCAAAAAACCAAATGAAATAAAAATGGGCAGAAGTTCAGAAGAGATTTTTTTTTTCACACAAGACAGACAAATGGCCAACAGGCACATGAAGAAATGCTTGACATAATTAATCATCAAAATGATGATTAATCACTTTGCAAATCAAAACCACATTGAGGTACCACTTCACACTTTTCAGAATGGCTAGCATCAAGAAGATGACAAATAAATGTTGGCATGGATGTGGAGATAAGGGGATGCTTAAAAACTTTTAGTAGGGTGTAAACTGATACAGCAGCCATGAAAAACAGTATAGAGATTCCTCAAAACAACTGAAATCTAGGGATGATAAATGATTTATTCAAAGACCCAATTTTCACTGAAAGAGCTATTATCAGAACTTAGTTTCCTGTTCACTCTATAGTAGGCTTATCTCCAGATGACGTTAGATAATTTATTAAATGAATAATGACCCCATACATTATCTCACTTTGAATCTCAACTCATAATTAGCTCTTTTCTTTTTTTATGGGCATGCCATCTTCTTTTGGTCTGAATAGGTACTAAACTACCCCTGGGATACTTATTTCTCAGAAGAGAAACACCCAACTTTAGAATTTTGCCTCTCTTGCTCAAGCAGTTTGAGCTAATTATGGAAAAGCCTTATTTGGTATAGTGGATTCTGCGCATGGCCCAGATGTCCCCTTCAGAAGGAGGCATTCTTTTCCCTAGTTCTGGGGCTGTTAACTGCTGTTCTTTCTAGGAGTTGTCCCATTGAAGGAAACTGCCTTACTAAGGTTTTTTCTTTTCCCTGGTGTTGCCCCACCTTCAATGACTATTGATACTAAGGAATAATAGCCCAGTCCTTAGTTCAGAACAAGTCTGACAGCCACTTTAGTTCCAGACCTCCAGTGTAGCTGCATTGCAGAATTCAACAACTCCCTCTGCCCAATCTTGCTACTCTCACTCTCTCACGGAGGTTATTCCTGACTGTACTCTCTAATTTAAACCTCCTGCATGCATATCTGTCTCGACGTCTGTTTTTCTGGCAATCTAACCAAAAACAGTACGCTTTTAACTCTGTTGCCAGAGTAAAAGATACAAGGGGAAAAAAAAAAAAGGTACAAAAGACGTTTGTGGCAGAAAGCTTAAGGTTCCCCCAAACTTCTGCCTGCCTCACAAAATCTATTTTTTTCATTCCAATTTATATATTTTAAATGGTGTTAGGTATGAGTTATTTTATGTTTACTTCTTTAAGAGATTAAAAGCGTACTATCTTGTATATTTTGCAAACCACTAACACATTTATATTCTTAAAATTTTATTTCCTGTGTAGCATTAATTACACTATAATTGCCTACCTTCTGAGAGTCTTTCCTGCTAAACTATCTTCTCTTTGAATCTCTAGCACCTATATCACAGCCCATAGCTCCATATAGGATCCTCAGTGAATTAGGAACTGCTCTTCAAGATAGACATACGATCAAAAACTATAAAACACATGAGGAAAGACTGTGTCATGAACAAAGAGGAGTACTGACAACCTAAATACTTGACAAAACAGCATGTTCTGAAAGAGTATAAAATTATCTTTAAGTGGTGAAAGATGTAAAAGATATAAGGAACATATTACTGAGAAAAAGGAACGATGCATTTGATATAAAAAGCATACACAGCGCCTAGAAATGAAAAATAAAGTTACTGAAATTAGAAGAGAAGTACATGGGGTGGACAAACACCAGATAAGACAGCTGCAGCTGAAGAAAGCAGTACTGAACCAGACCAGACAGAAAACCAGTGAAAGTAAGGGAAGTGACCAGAGGGAAGCACAGCATGAGAGGCCTCACAGGAGCTCCGGTAAGAGGAAAGAGAGGGTGCTTGTGAGGCAGTATTTGAATATATTACGGCAAGAAATTTGCATAATTGATACACATCAATCTTCAGAAAGATGCAGTACACCAAGTGTTGAGCAGGATGAGTGCAAAGAAAATCGCTGCCTAAACTACCAAAGACAAGGCAAAAATCTTTAAAGCAATCATTAAAAAAGGGCAAATTAGCCAAAAGGAACTGCAATTAGATTGCCAATAGACTTCTCAGCAGTAAAATAAGAGGTTAAAAGACAATGCCACAGTATCTGTGAAGTACTAAGGGAAATAATGGTGCCATGGAATTCTGTACTTAGTGAAACTATTATTCAAGAGAAAGGGTGAAAATAGGTGTTTTCACACAGAGATTCACTGGAAGAACTATTAACAATGTATAGAATACAAAATGTATATATAAGTGCAGAAAGAGAGCATATAAGTTTACCCCTGAGCTCTCTTTTCCGGTCAACTGCTTAACCATTCTTTAGTTCTTTCACCAATACTACACTTAAAAAAAAAAATCATTACACCTTTGCAGTACTTTTTACACAGCTTTATTATGATTGAAATAGCTAACTGTACATATTAAAAATGTACATACACCCATGAAACCATCACCACAATCAAAATAATAAAAATATCCATCACCCTTTGAAATTTCTTCATGCACCTTTTCAATCCCTCCCTCCACCCATCTCCCTGCTCTTTCTCTGGCAACTACTGGTCTGCTTTCAGTGATTATGAATTAATTCTCGTTTTCTAGAACTTTACATGAATGGAATCATAAAATATGTACTTGTTTTTGTCTGGCTTCTTTCACTCAGGGTAAGTATTTTGAGATTCATCTATCTTCTTGTTTGTAGCAATAGTTCCAAAATCACTGCAGATGGTGATTGCAGCCATGAAATTAAAAGACGCTTACTCCTTGGAAGGAAAGTTATGACAAATCTAGACAGTATATTAAAAAGCAGAGACAATACTTTGCCAACAAAGGTCCATCTAGTCAAGGTTATGGTTTTTCCAGTGGTCGTGTATGGATGTGAGAGTTGGACTGTGAAGAAAGCTGAGCACTGAAGAAGTGATGCTTTTGAACTGTGGTGTGGCAGAAGACTCTTGAGAGTCCCTTGGACTGCAAGGAGATTCAACCAGTCCATCCTAAAGGAGATCAGTCCTGGGTGTTCATTGGAAGGACTGATGTTGAAGCTGAAACTCCAATACTTTGGCCACCTGATGCGAAGAGCTGACTCATTGGTAAAGACCCTGATGCTGGGAAAGATTGAGGGCAGGAGAAGTGGACGACGGAGGATGAGATGGTTGGATGGCATCACTGACTCAATGGACATGGGACTCCGAGAGTTGGTGATCAATAGGGAGGCCTGGCGTGGGGCAGTTCATGGGGTCACAAAGAGTTGGACATGACTGAGCAACTGAACTGAACTGAACTGAGCAATAGTTCCTTTGTTTTTATTTGTGAGAAGTATTCCGATGTATAGATATACTAATTTGTTTATTTCTTCATCTGCTGATGGATATTTGTATTGTTTCCAGTTTGTGGCCATTACAAATAAAGCTGCTATAAGTCAGTCTTTTTTTAAAAATTGAGATATAATTGACATTCAACATTATACTAATATTAGGCACACAATATGATTCAATGTTTGTACATATTGTCAAATGATCACCACATTAAGTCCATGCATGGCTGCAGATCCTTTTTTCTTGTGATGAAAACTTTTAAGAGATACCCTTAGCAACTTTCAAATATATGATATCATTCACTATAGTCACCATGCTGTATATTACAAACCCATGGTTTATTTTATAACTGTAAGTCTGTATCTTTTGATTCTCTTCAACCATTTCTCCCACTCCTCACACCAAGAACCCATTACTAGGAGTTTGAGTTTTTTGTTTTCTTCTTAGATTTCACATATAAGTAAGCACATCTGGTATCTTTCTCCATTTGACTCAGCAGACAAGGTCCACCCAAGTTGTCATAAATGGCAAGATTTCTTTCTTTTTAATGGCTGAATCACATTCCATTGTCTATATGCACACACACATGTACATATACACACATATATACATTTTCTTCATCCAGTCATTCATTAAAAGACACTTAAGTTGCTTCAATGTCTTGGCTATAACAAATAATGCTGCAACGAACATGGGGGTGAGAATACTTTTTTCCAGTTAGCATTTTCAGTTCCTTCAGATAAACATCCAGAAACAGAACTGCTGGATCATATGGTAGGCCTATTTTTTAAAAGGTATATACACTTCAAGAGTATAGCGTTATACTTCAACATCTGTATAACTACAAAGTGGGCACCATCACAAATTTAGTTACCATTCATCACCATAAGTTGGCCCCCTTTCCCTCTGGTAACCACTAACTTAATCTCTGTATCTAGGAATTCGTTTTTATTTTTTAAGATTCCACATACTAGTGAAATCATAAGCGTTATGTCTTTCTCCAACTTATTTAACATAATACCTTCAAGGAATGTCCATGCATGTTGTTGCAACAGGATTTCATTCTTTTGTATATGTGAGTCACATCTTTATCCATTCACCCACTGATACACACATATGCTGTTTCAGTATCTTGACTTTATAAATAATGGTATAATAAACACAGGGGTGCATGTATCTTTTCAAATTAGTGTTTCCATGTTCTTCAGATAAATACCCAAAAATGTAGTAGTTGTGTCATACAGGTGTACTAATTTTTTGAGAATCCTCCATACTGTTTTCCGTAGCGGCTGCACCAAGTTACATTCCCACTAACAGTGCACAAGAGCTCCCTTTGCCAACACTTGCTATTTCTTATCTTTTTGTTAACAGCTATTCTAACAGGTGTGAGATGATAGTTCACTGTGGTTTTGATTTGCACTACCCTGATGATTAGTGATATGGGATATCTTTTCAGAAATTCCCTCGTGGTCCAGTGGTTAGGAGTCCATACTTTCACTGCTGAGAGCCTAGGCTCAATCCTGGTTGAGGAATTAAGATCCCTCAAGCCACATAGCTCGACAAAAAAAAAAAAAATAAAAAAAAAATAAAAAAAAAACCCCAAATCATCTTTTCATGTACCTGTTGTCCATCTGAATGTCTTATTCGGAGAAAAACATCTTTTCAGATTCACTGCCCATTTTAAAATTACTTTTTTGCTATTCAGTTGTATGAGTTATTTATAACCTCTTATCAATATATTATTTGTAAACATTTTATATTATAACCTCTTATCAATATATTATTTGTAAACATTTTCCTCATTCTGGAAGTTGCCTTTTTATTTAGTTGATGGTTTCCTTCGTGGTGTAATGTAAACATGTAAATCTTCATGGTTTCACTTCTCTTAGGTAAGTATCTAGGTGTGAGAGGTTTCAGTTATAAAGGAAGTGAACATGTAACTTTGTAAGAAATGGCTGAATATTTTTCCAAAGTTGTTCTGTCACTTTATATTTCTCCCAGTAATGAAGATTTCAGTTCTTTTACATCTTTGCAAAGATTTGATATGTTCAGTCATTCTAATTTTAGCTCTTCTAAGTATGCAGTAGTATCTCATTGATTTTAATTTGTAATGACAAATGATGTTGAGATCTTTTTATGTGCTTTCCATTTATATATTTTCTGATGAAGTATCTACTTAAATATTTATCTATTTAAATTTTTTTATCTTATGATTAAAAGTTCTTTATATTTTCTGGATAAAAGTTTTTCATTAGTTTATGATTTATAAATTTTTTCTCCCAGTCTGTGGCTTTTCCTCTCATTCTCTTAACAGCTATCTTTTAG
>SJYQ01000671.1:392200-418568 GCA_006410935.1 Redunca redunca
TTTTTTTTTTTTTTTTTTTTACAAAATCCCATTTTCTTTTATGTATTGTGCTTTCGGTGTCATAGCTCAGAAATCTTGGCCTAAAGAAAATCACAAAGATTTTCTCCTGTTAATTCAGTTAAGTTTTACAGTTTAAGGTTTTATATTTAGATCTATGATTGATTTTGAGATTATTTTGTATATGGTGCCAAGCATGGACCAGAGCTCCACTTTTTTGCATATAGATATCCTATTTTACTCTTTTGTCATAGCTGATTTAGAACCTTTATTATTCCTCATAAAGTTGAGTAAATTTTACCAGTTCCTTACAAAAATGCTACCGCAATTTTAACTGTGACTACAGTAAATTTAGAGACGTGGGAATAATCAACGAGAGTATGTTTTTCCAATTATTTCACTGATACTATCTTGCTGAAGTACCAAAGTCAGCTCCATGTTGGTTTTGCTAATGGAATTTTAATCATGATCACAATGCAGTCACTCCCTCTCAATGAAACACTGTTTTGACTTGACTTCCAAGATTCTATACACCAGAGGCCAACAAACTTTTTCTGTAAGGGAGCCAGATAGCAATTTTGGGTTTTGTGGATCATACAGTTTCTGTTGAAATGACTCAACTATGCCACTGTAGTATGAAAACAGCCAAAGAGAAGATGTAAATGAGTTAGGTTTGGTAGTATTCCAATAAAAGTTTATTTACAAAAAAAGACAGTGGGTCAGATTTGGCCCCTGTGGGCCATAGTTTGAATAACTTTTGCTCTACATTCTCTGTTTTCATCCTACCCTACTGGAAACTTCTTTGTCTCTTATGCTTGTTATTTCTTATGTTTTTAACTTTTAATATCAGAGTGCCCCAAAACACTCATTGACTTTTCTTCTCCTATGCATCCATTCTCAGTTGCTCAGTCATGTCTGAGCAACCCCATGGACTATAGCCTGCCAGGCTCCTCTGTCCGTAAGATTTCCCAGGCAAGAAAACTCGAGTGAGTAGCCATTTCCTTCTCCATTTCTTCTTCTATATATATATATATATATATAATCAATTTCTTGGTGATTATATCCAATATCATGATTGCAAATATTTTTATATTAATGGCTCTCAAATTTGTATCTCCAGCCCAGAACCACTTTCTAAACTACAGATCTTAATCCAATGTCTTATTAACATCTAGACTTGGATCATCTTTCACATATTTCAATGAATAATGATATGTACGTGCTCAGTAGTGTCTGACACTGCAATCCCATGGACTGTGGCCCGCCAGGCTCCTCCTGTCCATGGACTTTTCCAGCAAGAATACTGGAGTGGGTTGCCATTTCTTACTCCAGATCTTCCTAACCCAGTTAATACATGCCCAAAATGAAACACCTCATCTTTTTTTCCACAAATCTTGTTTTTTTCAACACTACAATTGATGGCTACAATATCCTTTCACCTGCTCAGGCCAAAACCCTTGGGATTCAGGCCTGACTCCTTTCTTTCGCCTCATTTCAATCCATCAGTAAATCTAGGAGCTCTATTAAAATATACCCAGAATTCTGCCACTTCTCACCACCATTACTGCTGCCACTCTGGTATAAGCCACTATCATCTCTTACCCAGAATAATATGCGAGAAACTTTTAGTTGGAATCCCTGCATTCATCTTTGCCACTATGATCTGTTCTCAGCACAGTAGCCAGAATGATGTTTTTAAAACTTAAAATCAGATCATATTGCTCCTCTTCCCAAAAACATCTAATGGCTCTGCATTTTATTCAGAGCAAAAACCAGTCCTTAAAAACGGCCTATATAATCTGGCATCTACGCTCCTCTGCCGTATCATTTCTATGACTTTGTCTCCTACTACCCCCCACTTATAATCACTTTGCCCCCCACTCCTAAAACAGCAGACGAGAACCTGTCTCAGGAACATTGTATTAGCAGTTTCCTCTGCTTTGAAAGCTCGTCCCTTAGGTAGCTTCAGGGCTCGATTCTCAGATCCTTCATCTTGGTTCAACTATCACTTCCTTAGCTGGACCTTGCCTGATCTCAGGACTTAAAATTGCAACACTGTTCTTCTAGCTTTCCTCTCTCCCTTTTCTGCCTTATCTGTCTCCGTATTACTTATCACCTTCTAATTTATTTTAAAATTGTGTTTATTATATGTCTCTCACCTACAGAAAGTTAAGTTCTCCTAGGGAAATGCATTAATGACAGTCTCAAAAGGAAATAATGATGTACTCTTATATATGTTTGTGGAAGATTTATTTATAAAGGGACTGTTTATAAAACTGTATGTGTAAAGGAACTCACATGGATAGTAGCAGATAAGATGTTGCTCCCCCAGATCTGAAGATGAGAGGGAAGTTTTTATCCAAGCAGGAAGGAAAGAACTGCACAGAGGTTGCCCTGAGAGAAACTTTGAGGGACACCCCGTGAGGCAATCCCTCAGGGACAGAGCCAGGAAAAGAAATACCTGCCGTTGCCCTCTTCCCTCTTTCTGATCTCTGGTCAGGGTTCCCCACTGGCTGAACCAACCATAAGTCAGAGGGTACAGGAGCCATTTCAGGCGGTTCATACAGGTGATTCTTCCCAGAGAAGGCTAAAAGCAGCATCAAGAAGGGCTGAGAGTGTATCTAAAATTATAAACAGATGATGAGGTAGGCATTTTGTTTGCTTTGGTTCATGGCTGTATCCTACTTGTGGTAAGTCTACAATAAACATGTGTCTAGGTCTTTGTTCAAGAGAGAGGGAATGATCAATTAATGCCAGTTGCTGATGACAGAATGAATAAAACAAGAATCGAGAACTGACCTTTAGACTTTCCAAGCAGAGGTCAACAGTAACTGGGACAAGGGTTTTAGTGGAGTGGTTGGGATTAAATTCTGACTGAGGTCTGTATAAGAGAGAATGGGTATGGAGAAGAGACAGTAAATATAGAAACTTCTTAGGACAAGGAAGAGCAGAATAGTGGTACTGAAGCTTGAGGGTGGGGTTCAAGAGAAAATTTTTTAAGACAGGAAATATTTCATAATGTTAAATGCTGCTGAGAACAATCCAGTGGACAGAGGGGAAAAATATTTGGCAAAGGACAGAGGAGAATTGTAGGAGCAAAGTCCCTGAATAGCGAAGAGGGTTAGACTGAGTTCAATAGTAACTTGGGATATGATCAAAGTAGTTTTACATGGTACCAGAAAAAAAAAGGGCTATTCAATAAATGATGGTGAAGGAAGCTGTCACCTTATTTAAAAAACTATATATATATACTGCTCATATCATAAACAAAAATAAATTCTAGATGGAAGAAAGGCCCAAACATAAAAAGCAAAACATCAATATTCAGAGGAAAATGTATACTAGAACATTTTTATGACTTTGGAGTAGAAAAGAATTTCTTAAAAAGCTATAAATGCAAAATTAATAAAAAAATTTTTTTTTAAAGGAATACACTAAAAATAAAGCCCCAAACTACAGGCTCATCATAGAATTCAAAGACAAATTACATACTGGAAAAAGGCAGTTGCATCACAGATAACCAACACAGGAGTAATAGCAAAAGTATATAAGGAAGCAGTAAGAAAAGCCAGATAGCCCAACAGAGTAAGGTGAACAAAGGATACGAGTACACATTCATAATGGAAAACTGTAATGACCATAAGCATGACAGGAAGACCCACCTCGTCAGTAATCCAGAAATGCAAATCAAAACAAGGTGATACCTTTTCATATTCATCTGTTTGACAAAAGTGAGAAAAGTCATACATAGCAACAGTGGGGATATGGAGAAAAGGAATCTTACACATGTTATTGGAGTATCAACTGGTAAAGTTACTAAATTCCGAGAAGACTAAAATATGTACATACACTATGCCTAACAGTTCTGCTTCTTGGTATATATTCAGATAAACTTTTACATTGGTGCAAGAATCCATGTGCCAGCATTTTCAGCAAATTTGTTTGCAATATCAAAAAAAAAAAAAGAAACAATGCTATTGCTTATCAAGAGACATGGATTAAATAAACTAGCTTATTGTTACAATGGAATAAGACATAAACCTGAAATACCTATACTTATCCAACAATATAGATAAATCTCAAAACTTAATGTGTGGTAAAAAAGTAAGCTGCAGAATATATGAGGCATAACACTATTCATTTGCATTTTAAAGCCACAGAACAAAACTACATATTGTTCTGAATACACACACATTTAATCAAAGTATAAAATAAGCATGGGAATGATTTCCACCAACTATAAATTATCCCATCTAGGAATACAGAGTTTGTCTTTCATTTTTTAGTTCTATATATATATATATTTAAGTTGCTTCTTATTTTATAGTTTTGTTTGCTATTATAAACAGGATCTTTTTTCCATTTCACTTCTCATAGGTTACTCCTGATATATAGTAAAGTTAAATTAATTTTGTATTTATCTACTTTCACTTTAGAAAATTCTGCTTAAGAATTGGAATTTTCATTTCTTTGTTGACCTATGGCTTTGAGCTTACAGGGAAATGATTGCTATTCAACCTATTCTTATTACTTTGCATTTTTTTGGACACTGTACTAATGTTAAAATATGCAAGTGCAGGCAAAACGAGGACCAAGTTAAACACAATTAGACTCAAGTCTTTATTTCAATGTTCTGAACCAAATGTTATGCAAGCTCTCTCTCGTATTTCCCTTAGCTTCAAATCTTTAGTGAAGGATTCTTCTTCCCACATGCCTGCCAAATCTGATTCTCCTGCCATACACCCTTTCTAACTTCTGCCAAAAGATTGTTTTACAAACTCCTGCTGGGCCTCTGAGCCTAGATATCTGCAATTAGAGTTTGTACCATCTTCTTTCAATAGGTTTCAACAGTCAAAGTGAAATGTTAGATGTGGGTAATTCCCTTTGGAAACACAGGAAGTTTTTTTTTAACTAACTAAAAGAGATTTAATTAAATTTGACATCGTACCTGAGAAGTAAGACACTAAGATATTCATGATTCTCAAAATTTACTTTCTAGAGTACTGAAAATCTTTGTTTCACAACAGGCCAAAATCTCATAAATTGTTTTAACTGATCTAATGAAACTATTAAATAATGTTAAAATTCATTTGAAATATCAGTTCAGTTCAGTTCAGTCGCTCAGTCATGTCCGACTCTTTGCTACCCCATGAACTGCAGCATGCAAGGCCTCCCTGAAATATAAATACATGCTATTTAAGGATAGGGTGCCAAATCTAAAAATTTAATGACAGTGAAACCTATTGTTGATATCTTGGTATATTACAAATGAAATTTACGGCAGTCTTAAGGCACAAAGACATAATGCATACACACACATGTAATGTATATACATATATATGATGAATATATTATATACATATAGTATATGCCTTAAAATGTCTAAGCTACTAGCTTTAATAAACATTTAAATGATTACTTTATTTTACATGTTAATTATTAATCTCTATTGTTCCTAATGAAAACTACATTGCAAAAACAAAGAACTACTTTTTGATGAGATATTTAAATTAACATGAGTGANGTGACTATACCAATATGTTTTTGCCAACAAAGCATTTTGCATTGAGAATCTTGTAAAAATTAAAAATCCTGTGTCATCAAACGGGAGAACTGACTAGTGAATGAAGAGAACACACTGTTCACTGAGCAAACAGAATGGTAAAGATGTACAGATAAAAGAGAAACAAGAAGAATATTAAATACAATTCTGTACTTCCAATCATTAGATGATAGAATGCCACGCTGTTTTGTGATACTGTCAGTCTTGTCAGGAAAGAAACACGATGAAGAAAAAAAGCCAGTTAGATCTTATTGATTATAATGTGGAGGATGCAGCCACATATTGTATTTTCACAACAAGGTCTAGCTGTGGTCTAAGTGCAGCTAATTCTACTAAGCCTATATTATATAGTTTGATCAAGGGCCACTATTTCCTTAAGAAGTTAGGATTTCTTTATTCCTTTTATCATACATGATTTTGACATTTTATTCATCTATCTTCAGAAGACTGATTCAAAGTTTTCTTTTAGGAACACAGAGATATACTCTGTCTCTAAAATGAAACTGTATTATTATTTCTTAGCTACTGAAATAATATCAGTCTTTTAGGAAACAAAGGCCACCTTCTATGGAGTGTTGGCACAACTGTGACTTTTAGACTCATTTAATCTTTTGGGAGACTAAACATTCATTTAATTTAGTAATTTTAATCTAATAGTTTCCGTTCACATGGGAAAAAAGCCACCAACCTGCCAAAACACTTCATTCTCAAATAGCTATGATAAAACCAAAATACTCATCAAGGTCAAAGAGAAGTGAATATAACTCCCTAGCCATATATTTCACTTTATGCAGTTTGATTTTCAATGAAAATGAAATGTCTTCTTACCTAATGTTCTTTAGAAATACTTAACTATGTTCCACAGTTTTCAGCAATGCCCTTTCAACATGAAAGCTAGTTATGAAACTATAATTCACTCATTTTCAATATGCCATTTTAGAGAAAAATATCTGCATTTCCAGGAGTTTGGTTAGAGTTGTATATTTCAAAATTAAAAAATGACAAAGACTTAATTTTATTTTTTTTAGTAAAAGTCATTGCTTCTGAGTTGGTGCATCACAATATGGCACATTTTCTATAAGAAGGTCTTTCCTAGGGACCAATTCTGAAAGAAAAACAGAGAGCATTTAATATCATTAAAATTAAATTCAAATAAACTCTTTTCCCCCTAAAATTTATAACAGTAAAATATCTAGTTTTAAGATAAGTCTTCCCAGTGATATTTTATTTCAGTTACCTTCTAAGGTGGTGTTCTTCATATTAAATGGGTAGTTTAATAGGATTCTCATTTCAGGTTATACAAAAACATATGCGACCAACTTAACGCTTTATCATTATTAAATATAATTAAATAACAACAAAACACCTTGTCAGTAGCAGATTGCAGGTTAATGATAATTAAAACTATCAACTGGAAAATTACTTTATAGTACCAACTCTATGATTTAAAGATTTCAGGGAATTCCCTGTCAGTCCAGGGGTTAGGACTCTGCACTTTCACTGCAGGGTGCCACTTCCCTGCCCGGTGGAACTAAGATCCCACACACAAGTGGAAATTTGACAGAACTGTGGCTCTCAACTGGAGAGTTCTGTGGTCATAGTAACTGAAGAGTACTCCTGGAACTTAGCGGGGAGGAGCGAGGTATGTGCGGGACAGGCTGTGGAGTGAACTCTCTGTTTAAAATGACAGGAGGGCCCGACTAGGAAACACTGTTCAACAACAACGATGATGATGACAGCAAATGCTGAGCCCTAGGTAAGACATCCTGCTGAAGTCAACTGAGGTAAAGCTTGTAAGATACAAAACTTTTAGAAGAACTGAATTAAGTGGAATCAAGTGAACTGTTACAATCAAAGATGCTCACACCACATTCTATGAAGTAACTTGCTTATATTCTTCAAAAACAGCACGGTCATGAAAGACAAAGAAAGACCAAGGAACTGCTCCAGATTAAAGGAAGACTAAAAAACATGATGATTAAGCGCCATTTGTGTGATCCTCAACTGGATCTTGGACCAGAGATCTACCCAATCTATTTTTTTTTCTTCTGGTATAAAGGACACTGTTAGGACAAACAGAAAAATTTGAATAAAAGAACTGAATCAACATTAATATACTGACCTTGATAATTATACTGTTGTTATGTAAGAGAATGTCTTTGCAAATTTAGGAAATACACAAAGAAGTATTTTAAAGAAATATACACTGAAGTACTTCTCCAGCTCTAAACTCAAGCAGGCTGTTATGAGCTGAAAAATGCTCATTTGGGGGGAAAAAACCACCTTATGTCTGCAATTTACCTTCAGAAACTTCAGGAAAAAAATGAGGGAGAGATGATAAAGCAAATGTGGTAAACTGTTAGAATTTGTAGAATCTGGATAAAGGGAATTGACATATTCTTCAACTTTTCTTGTATCTTTTCTATAAAGTTGAATTATTAAAAAACTCTTATAATGAATTCAATTCAAAAGGAAAACTGAAATTCTTACAAAAGAGAGGAGTGATCTGACCAAAGAAAATACTCTTATGAGCCAAATGGTAAATCTGGCTTACTGAAATGAGAACCTGTTAAATAAGTATTATTTAACCATTTTTTGTGTCTCACTGGCTGCTTCCAAATCTTTGCAGGTTTCATCAGAGAGCATATTACAGTTTAGGTTTTAACTTATTAACAACGACAGTAAATTGTTTCACTTATCAAACATATAGGTGCTTATTTTTTCCTAGGCATTACATCAAGAAAGGAAGATACACAGATGAATGTATAATAGTCACCTCAGGACAGCACAGTGACTGCAGTTAATAACATTGTATTGCATATTTGAAAGTTGCTTAAGACAGTTTTAAGTCTTCACCATGAGAAAAAAAAGTTTGTTAGTATGTATGGGGACAGATTAACTCAATTTATTGTGGTGATTATTTCAAAATATATATAAATATAGAATCATTATGTTGTATGCTTGACACTAATATAATGTTACATGTTAACTATACCTCAATTTAAAAAAAAAAAAAGCCTCCTCAGCTTCAAATAGTTCACTAGCTAGTGGAAAAGACAGATTAACCAGAAGTCCAACAAAAAATGGTTTAAGTAAGTAAGAGATTTAACTTTCTCACTTATCGGGAAATACAGATTAAGGCGACCCTAGGCTAAGGCAGGTCCTTAGTGCCACCTCCAAGGACCCAGGCTCTCTTCCTTTTCTTCGTGTGTGGTGTCTGCCTTCAATGCTGCCGCCACATCACCTCTGCATTCCAGGCAGGAACGGGGGAAAGGGCAAAAAGCAGAGTGCTGGCTTGGCCTATGCCTTTTTAACTGAAAAACAATACCTTTATTGGAAGCAACATTCAGCAAACAGCTGCTTGCACTGGCCAGAAAGGTGTTTCATGGTCTGAAAAATCATCCCCCCCACCCCTACTGCCTGTCACACTCTACTCTGAACACAGTTTTTCAGTTAGTAAGAAAGAATAGATGCTGGAGAGGCAACAAGCCTACCACCCTTTTGGCTGCACAACATGAATAGACACCCTTCTTCCCATACACAGAAAGCTACATCTGTTTGCTACCTGACCCCTAAGGTCTCATCCATGCTCAAAACCAGGATCTGCAGATGATGTGCTATGGCCTTTCCATTAGGTCCAGCTGTGGTTCACACAGTAGCTGCCTACTGGACCAGAGTAAAGAACAAACAGGATGCAGCAATACAAACCTGGAATGGAAAAAACATGGCAGTTACCGCTCCACAGCAAATCCTAAATCCTTCTGGACAGGAAGAGCAAGAGCTCCTTGCTCGTGGCAAAGCAATAAACTCTGGTCAGCCAAACTGGCAGTAGCTCATCCTGTTTTCTGGGAGACCCAAAGACCCTCTATTATCCACTGTCCTTCAAGGCTCCTGGTCTGTCCTCTAGGGGATCCAGATGTGGGGATATTAGGGAAAATGCTCTTCTTTGACGCTCGGAAGTTTTCATAGTTTACGTCCTGTTGATATGAGTTAAGGGATCAGGATAGCCTTTAAGAGCTGAAGAGACCTATCTATGCTTGGGGTTTCTGACAATACAATTTGTTCAAAAATTTTATAAGCTACACATCTATTTTCTCCTAGTCATTTCCATGTACAAGTAGCCACAGGCAAACATCCTGACCATTACTAAGCGTGAGTATTTTCATCCTTTGGCAATGGTCTCTATGTTGTCCCAAACCTCCCTACCCCTTCGTTTAATGGACACGTCTTAACACAATGAAAAGCTACAGGCTCAGGTGAATAAATGCACCCTATATCTGATCTTTGTCCGGCAAATGAGAAGGATTTGGGATACTGATCTTATTTCATATTAGAGCTAAGAGGTCCCTTGCTTGTACTGGCTTTAGTTTTGTAGCAGCTGGAATTTTTTCAGGCCTGCAAGGCTCTAAATTATAGGACCCTCAATCAATTAGAGTTCAGGATGTGGCAAGAAATGTCCCTTAGCAAAGCTGTACTTCTTTCCATCTTTGCTTCACAGACTGACTAGCTTAATCTGCATTAATCCTCTTTTTCAATATTTTGCTGAAAGTAGAAAGAAATAACGAGCACATACTGACATTCTGATTACACCGCTTATTGCTGTAGCTGTACTCCTAAGGAACAGGGAGTGGTATGTTCCTCACTCCATAACAAGGGCCACCAGCTTAAGGCCTGTGATGGTCAGGTCCATGTTAACACTCTCCCAACCTCTGCTTTCATTTCATATTTTATGCTGTGTTATCTCAGGTATCTCACTTCTTGGCAAAAACTTCTACTGTTCTTAGTTAAAAGTAACAAAAGCTGACTGGCTAATTAGGCAGAAATGGCATTTATTAACAGTTTATTGGTCTAACTCAAGGAATTACTGTGAGGGCTTAAGAATCAGGCAGGCTTGAGGCTAAGCTTTCAGGAACACTGTCCAAAGCAATGCCATGGACTGGCCTGATGATGAAAACTGCTACTGCCTACAGGGCACTAGGAAAAACTGCCACCATCGTGCCCATGGAGCACAACACACTATATTTAGGATGTTGCCAGAAACTCAGCTTTAATACATCTGCTCCTGCTACACCGACGACACTTCTGGAACAGTAACTTGACTCTGCAACCACTGACGATAACTCTTGCCAGAAAAATGGGTTTTGTGCTAAGCCTCTTTTCTCAAGCTCATTTAGGAATACGGGTAATGTAGTGTGCTACATATCCATGCCTGAGCTGCAAAGGGAACTAAGGAAATGAATATTCTAGATTCTGTTTTGCGAATTTAGAACTCATAGAGATGGAAATCCCTGAAATACAACAAGGTTATTTAAAAACTGGTAAATATCCAAAATACAATATATTAAAAGGATCATACACCATGATCAAAAGGGATTTACTACAGAGATGCATGGATTTTTCAATACCCACAAATAAATCAATGTGATACACCACATTAATGAAGAATAAAAATCATATGATCATGTCCATAGACGCCAAAAAAGCATTTGACAAAATCCAACATCCATTTATGCAAAAACTTCTCAACAAAGTGAGTAAAGAGGGAATAAACCTCAACATAATAAAGGCCATATATGACAAGTTAACATCATACTCAATGGTGAAACCCAAAAGCTTTCCCTCCAAAATCCAGAACGAGACAGGGATGCCTCCTTACCACTTTTATTCAATACAATTTTGCAAGTCCTAGCCAGAGTAAACAGGCAAGAAAAAGAAATAAAGGCAACCAAATTGGAAACAAGTAAAACTGTCACTAGTCGAAGATGACATGACATAATATATAGCAAATCCTAAATATTCCACCAAAAAACTGTTAGAAGTAATAAATTTGGTAAAGTTGTGAGATAACAAAAACAATACCAAAAAAACCTGTTGCATTTCTACATACTAATAATAAACAGAATAAATATCAGAAAGGGAAATTAAGAAAAACATTCTATTTACATGCATATGGATAAAATAGCTAGGAATAAATTTAACCAAGGAGGTGAAAGACTATTAATCTGAAAACTGTAAGACACTGATGAAACAAACTGAAAACACAAATAAATGGAAAGATACTGTGTTTTCATGGACTGGAAGAATTAATATTGTTATTGAAATGTCCACACTACCAAAACCAATCTACATATTTTATGCCATTCCTATCAAAATTTCAATGGCATTTTCTACAGAAACAGAACAAAGAATCCTAAAATTTGAGACACAAAGACTCTAAATAGGCAAAACAAATCTTTAGAAAGAAGAACAAGACTGGTGACATCACACTTCTTGTTTCAGACTTTACTATAAATCAATCACAATCAAAACAGTATAGTATTGGCATAAAAACAGACATATAGATCAATGGAACAGAACAGAGGGTCTAGCAATAAATCCACTCATACATGGTCAATTCATTTACACCAGAGGAGTAAGGAATGTGCAAGGGGGCAAGAGGAGTCTCTTCAATGCACAGGGCTGGGGAAACTGGACAGTCACATGCAGAAGCATGAAACCAGTCACTTCCCCTCGTTCATCTTTATGCCACCTTCAGAATGCGTTCTTCACTCAGAACTTCAGCCTTATAAAAAAGCACCACTGTTTTCTTGAAGGCGTTCATGAAATGAATGTTGTCATAGCTAGAGTAACTTTTTAAAACAGAGATTAAAGAATGAAATTTGTTCTGTCTTGAACCCACAGGAATAAAGTAGAAAAAAGAGATCCATATATAACTTAACAGAAAGAAGGAGGCCATTATTAAGGCAATATAGCATTATACCCTATAATCATGTAAGAGTCAAAAGTTTTCAATCCTGGGGGAAAATTAAGTATACAGAAAGCTAAAAGAAAAAAAAAGAAATTTAAACGAATATTATCATACTTAAAACTAGGCTTCTGAAATATAGTTATCAAACTTAGTTATCTGATACTATCTAAACTTTTATTCATATAATAAAGATAACATTTTGCTATAATTGCTATAGTAGACAGAAACTCTAAAGATTATTATTAAGACTAAAGCTAGTGACTATAAATTTTCATTTTAGGATTAACCATGTTTGCTGCCCTTAGAAATGTTACTTAGATCAAGTAATTTCTGATGATGCTCATAAACTAAAAATAACTTTGAAAGCTGTACAGGAATTAAGAGTACTGGACATTCAGATTTACTGTTGCTGTTTAGTTGTTAAGTTGTATCCAAATCTTTTGTGACTCTATGGACTACAGCCCCCCAGGCTCCTCTGTCCATGGGATTTCTCAGGCAATAATACTGGAGTAGGCTGCCACTTCCTTCTCCAAAGAATCTTCCCAACCCGGGAATCAAACATCTGCACTGGCAGGCAGATTCCTTTCCACTGAACTACCAGGGAAGCCCATTCAGATTTATAAAGCTGTAGTAATTAAGACATTATGGTAGCGATACAAGGACAGAAAAGCAAACTAACTGAGAAATTATGAAGTCAAGGAACAGATGCACAAATATATATTATTTGATTTTATGCAAAAGGTGACCCTATTGTGCAGGGGGAGAAGAGTGGTCTTTTCAGTAAATAATGCTGGATCAACTGAATATTCAGATATTTAAAAAATACACCTTGATTCCTATCTTATTCCATATAAAAAAATCAACTCAGGTTGATACAACCAACAAAAAATATCAAACGGTAAATCTTTGGAAGAAAACACAGGATGATCACTTCATGACCTTGCTTGAGATGGACAAAATTTTCTTAAACAAGACAAAGTATTAACCATAAAAGAAGAAAGAGATTAAACTGGAGTACATTAAAATTAAGAACTTCTCATCAAAAGATAAAAACAGCAAAACAAGGGACTCCCCTGGCGGTCAGTGTTTAAAACTTCGTGCTGCCAACACAGGGCGTGCAGGTTTTATCCCTGGTCAGGGAGTTAAGATCCCACATGCCATGTGGTGTGGCCAAAAATAAAAAACAGAGAACAAAAATAAAATATAAATAGCAAAATGAAAAAGCTAAAAGTAGATTCTTGTAATATATATATATATATATATATATATCCAACAAAGGATTTATATTCAGAACATATAAAGAATTCCTTCAAATCAATAATAAAGAGGCAGGTAACCTCTTAGAAAAATGAACAAAAGACCTGAACAGCCACTTCATAAAAGAGTATATCCAAATGACAATTGAACACCTGAAAAAGTGCTAGTACTTTGTTAATTACCAGAGAAATACTAATTAAAGTCACAATGTGGTACCATTATACAACTACCAGAAATGCTAAAATTAAGAGATGCCTGGTATCAAGAGCCAGAGAAGGCAATGGCACCCCATTCCAGTACTCTTGCCTGGAAAATCCCATGGATGGAGGGGCCTGTGGGCTACAGTCCATGGGGTCGCTAGGAGTCGGACAAGACTGAGCAACTTCACTTTCATGCATTGGAGAAGGAAATGGCAACCCACTCCAGTGTTCTTGCCTGGAGAATCCCAGGGATGGGGGAGCCTGGTGGGCTGCCGTCCCTGGGGTCGCATGGAGTCGGACATGACTGAAGCGACCTAGCATCAGCAGCAGCAGTATCAAGAGCTGGTGAGGATATAAAGCAACTTGAGTTCTCAGACACTGCTCCTGGGAATGTAAATTAGTCTAATTACTTTGGAAAGCTGGTCAGCAGTACCTATTAAAGCTGAATCAACATATACCATATGACACGGACATTTCACTCATATAATATTCATAGAAGTGTTGCTATATCCAATAATAAAGATGAATGGCACAAAGAGAGAGAAAGAAGCCAGAGAATATAGAAATCCTATATAATTCCAATTTATTATGTTGGGTTAAAAACTGATACTGTTGAAAGTCAAGACCGTGATTATACTTGCGGGGGAAGGGGGCATGAGGGGTCTTTGGGGAGAGCAGTAACATTATATAACATGATGTGGAGATTGGTTACATAGGTATTTTAGTTGGTGAAAATTCACTGAGCTGTACTATTATAAACTGTGTACTTTTCTGTTTTTGTTGTTTGTATCTTTGTTATTGTCCCCTCAAATACTTTAAGGAATGAAAACCAAGTACTATATAAAATGAGAAGCCCCACCAGGAGTCTGGACGTATAATAGAGGATCCTCAACTATATTCCCATTTTGTATAATCCCAATTCTCCTAAATTAAAATAACTTGAAGAAGAAAAGATAAAGAAACAGATTTAGTCTAGGTAGGTGACAAATTATACTATGAAAATTAAGAATGCCAAATAAATTATTACAAAAACAGTCCTACAGGCAAACCTCTTATATACTGCAGGTTTGGTACCAGACCACTACAAATAAAGTATCTCAATAAAGCTAATCACACAAATATTTTGGTTTCCTGAACCATGTAAGAGTTATGCTTACACTATACTAATAGTCTACTGAATGTCTAATAGCATTATGTCCAAATACTTTAATTTAAAAAGACTTTATTATAATATACTAACCATAGTCTGAGACTTCAGCAAGTTGTATTAGTAACATAAAAGAGCACTGATCATGGATCACTATAACAAATACAATTAATAAGGAAAAAGTTTGAAATACTCCAAGAATTAGCAAAATGTTACACCAGGACACAAGTGAACAAATGTTGTTGGAAAAATGGCACCAGTAGACTTGCTTGAGTTGCCTGCTCGACAGTTTGTAATAATGCATTCTCTGGGAAGTACAATAAATTGAAGTGTGCCTGTACTGTCTTTGTAGCTGAAGTTTTGCAATACAACCAGTGGTTAAGATTAAAAAGAAAAAACAACAAAAGAAAAAGAAAAATGTCTAGTAAAGCAAAATTTCATAATTTAGCACTTTTAAATATAGCCTTACAAATGTGTACAATATATACCACACTGGCAAAATCAAACTGTTTTACTAATTAGCATTAAAAGCACTGTAATTGCTCAATAGTTTAAAATACATTGCAAGCAACATTCTTTTTTAATATTACTTACTCAGTGTATTGTGGTCTGTGTGAATACCTTGTATAACAGATGTTCTGAGTATCAATTCAACATCAGAACCTATTTTTATTAGCTGTTAAGAAAACAAAACAAAAAGAATAAATCCTTCACATATTTTTTCAGTGGTTCACATTAATTACTGTTTTTGAAAACTACAGGTTTACTACTACAATTTCTTTTTAGGTGATACTTGCTTTTAACCTTTTTTTTTTTTTTGGGCTATGCTTTGCAGCTTGTGAGATCTTAGTTCCCCACCAGGGATCAAACCCAAGTCCCCAAAAGTGGAAGTGTGGAGCCTAACCATCGGACTGACGGGGAATTTCCTTGCCTTTAACTTTCTGTAACCATTCCAAGCTTATAGAAAGCTTAGACATGCATATACTTTTACCTTTTATCTGTCCATTCCATATTTTGATCCAGAACAGATTTGGAAAATTTTCTTGTTACTCTTTTGAGTGCATCTGAATCTTTCTTATACTAGGGTTGGATGTTCTGAACACTAGTAAAAGCATTGCATTAGGAGTCAGAATACTTGGATTCCAACTCTGGCTCTGTCATTGAGTGTGTGGCCGTGGGTTAATATCTACTCTCTTTAAGTTTCAGACCTCATCATCCCAAAATGAAGAACCAGACTAAAACAGTGATTCAGAGCTGTGGATCCTTGGGAGGATCTTGAGACCCTTTCAGGGGAGGCATAATGTCAAAATTATTTTCATAAGACTAGAGCCATCTGTACTGCTTGAGCTGTGAGTAGTAGAGCTTTTGCTTTGGAAAACCATTTCTACTTGAATGAACCACTGACAGACAAACTCTGATTATTCAGATTTGGGTAACTGGCAGATGTTTTCTTGAAGATAAGTGACATGAGTACCTTACTTCAAGAAAACAACTGACAGTCATTTGCTGACAATGACAAAATTTAAGCTTTTAGGCAAAAATCACAATTCTGGAGAACTTCTATCTGTAATTTTAAGCCTGACAAATTCCCAATACTTCAAGATTTTTCTGATGAGATGGATATTAACAGATGCAATTTAAAAATATTACATACTGAACTATGTCAATATTTGGAAGGTCTGCATTACTTGGTAAAACCTATGTTTTTCAAAACATTAGCGCATGACGTTACAAAGCCATGCATAGGTAAAAGACCCACTCAACAGGAAAAACATTAAAATCTATTGGTCTACGAAATGAAGACACGAGGACATATGAAAGAATATCCTAGAAAGAAGCCACAGCATAAATGGCCCCAGACAAGAAAGCTCTTGGTAAATTAAAGCACCCTCAAAGAAGGCACTGAGCTGGATGAGTAAGGTACCTGGGGAGTTGAGGTGGGAAGTTAGCAGGAGTCAGATGATGCAGTGCTAAAGGTCACGGCAGGCAGAGACTTTAGATTTTACTTTGAATGGGATGAGGAGCCATGGGAGTTGTGAACAGAATAGCCAGGGGATGCGCCTTTTTAAAAGGCTCACTGTCTTTTAAGTATCAACACTAGGATACAGGGAGTTAGAGCAGAAGTAACAACAGCTGCTAGGAGGCTGTTGTAAAAATCCAGTGAGAAATAATGGTGGCTTGAACTAGGAAATAATAACGGGAAGATAACAAATGGTCAAATTCTGGGTATATTTTGAAGGTTAAGTCAACAGGATTTGCTGTCAGATTGTATGTAGATGTGAGAGAAGGAAAGTAGTCACTAAAGAGAACACCAAGGTGTTTGGTCTGAACATAAAAAGGAGAGAGCTGCCAGTAACTGACACGGAGAATGCTGCAGGGGGCAAAGCCTCACCTCCTGACAGACCTGAGAAGGGGCTTAGTAGGGTAGAGAAGGAAAAACAATGAGCCTTCTCACTCACTGGAGGTGCATAAATTGAGCTGAGGTTTGGGTTTAAGGCTGGAAACAAAGCTAGATCAGAAACAAGGGATTAGGGGAGAAGAGAGAGGATAAGCAGGATGTGGTTATGTATGAGAACTGGAACTCCCCACCCCCCACGCCCCCAGCCAAGGACGGAAATACACACACCCATCCATTGGTCTAACAGATAACAGAGTTCCACACTGCAACTAACCTTTAAAGAAAGTTTAGGCATGGTATCAAAGAATATTCACAGTTATTTGAAAAGGATAATATATACACCTACCATCTTCCAACTAAGTATCTATGTAAGGCTGAATTTTCTTTGTATAATTCAGTCTAAAAAACACATTGCACCAGGGTGAATAAGGAAGCAGATACGAGGATTTAGCTGACTCCTATTAAGCCAGACATTACAGAGATTTGCAAAAACATAAAATAATGCCATTCTTCTCATTATATTTTTCTAAAAATAGTTATTTTTCATGAAGACTATATATGTTAGCATGTAATAAACTTATCCATTTTAATTATTTAATTAACATATTTTAAAAATTTCTCAGTTTTAAATTCTGTTATGGTAAATATTGATAGGTATAACATACATACAACTTTTTGGAGTCTTCAGTTTTTTAGAAGGTAAAGTGGTCTTGAGACCAAAAAGTTTGAAAACTGCTGATTGAGAGGCCACCTAGGATTCCTTTTGGTGCCAAGGCTTCATCACAATATATGACAATGTAATTAATTACCTACAAATTACTAAATATGTAATCTATGAAAGTACAAAATATATACATATATGTATACATATGTATGTGTGTGTGTATATATATATATATACACATATAACAAATATCTAATTTCAAGAGTGCTTAATGTTAGTGCTCTATGTGTGAAATTAATCTGGAGATTATAGTTCACTTTTCCAGTTTAGTTCATATAAACAGACTGCAATTAAATATTTTTAAAATCATGACCTCAAAATTTAGAAACACAAGCATATCTCACGAGATATTGTGGGTTCAGTTCCAGACCACCACAATAAAACAAATATCACAATAATGTGAGTCACATGAATTTTCTGGTTTCCAACTGTATATAAAAGTTATATTTACAATATGCACTAGTCTATTAAGTATGCAACAGCATTATGTGTAAAAGAAAATAATGGGGACTTCCCTGGTGGTCCAGTGGTTAATAATCCACCTTCCAGTGCAGGGGATGTGGGTTCAGTCCCTAGGGAACTAGGATCACACATGCCCTGGGGCAACTAAGTCTGCGCTCTGCAACAAAAGATCCCACAAATAAAATCTGACGTGGCTAAATAAATAAGACAATATTCATATCTTACTTAAAATTAACACTTTATTATTAAAAAATGCTAACCAGCATCTGACAATGCAGGGTTGTCCCAAACCTTCAATTTGTATAAAACACAGACTCTGTGAAGTGCAATAAAGCAAAGCACAATAAAATGAGGTATACATGTACCATATTGTAAATAATCAGTTTTCTGAACAGCAAAATAATACAAACCTTGGCATACATTAAACTTCTTTTCAAGTCATGACTTGATTATAACGTCGTTTTAACTGCTTCCATAGATAAAAATTACATAGTCCCCATTTGTCCTATCGTAAGTAGGTTAAATCTCCCCTGTTTTATGTTAAAGGGAAAGAAATCCTTAGGCTATCTCATTTTGTCTCATTATTGTATTACAGATATTTACTACTTCAAAAATAGCATTTTCTCTACTAAGTATAAAAGTATTTGCATAAAATTTTTTGTTTCAATATGTGGAAATTCTACTAAACATAGAAGAATTTCTCTAAATTGTATCTTCCTCTTTACTAAATCAATTCTTAGAATCTTAATTAACCCAGCAAATAATTTTTCATTTTCTTCCTAAGGGTCCTTTCCCCTACATTTATTCAAAGTTAGGTCCAGGAACACTTAGGAAGCAGTGTTCCTTCCTAAGACAGAGACAATGTATTTATGCATATGACTTTATACAGGAAAAGAATCAGTGTGCACTTTTTCAGTGAGCAAGCATTGGGAATACTAGGGAGCTCACAGAATAGTGTTAGTAGACTATCTTCCACTAAGGAAGTGACTAAAATGCAAATACAGAAGGTAAAGCGAGAACAGGTCATAAACCCTGGCTTTTCAACTTCCACAGCCAAGATATGAATTAAAAAAAATTCTGTCCAGCTGAGCTAAGTGAGCAGAAGTGTTCTCTGCATAACTTAAGAGAGAGTTATCACACTCACTCTTAGTTTGTTACTTGCCTTAGACAAAGAGAGCATCTCTGTGAGTTTCTAGGTTGGTTCAGCTGTTCTTGCTTTGATCATGGTTACACTTATGTTCCTTTCACTAGGCAACTTGCTATCTTATAGATGTAGGCACATGACCCTTGAGGAGGTGAGCCATACCAAACAAGTGAGGGTCATTTATAGTTATGAAGGCTTTAACTATCAACTGATGGTTTTTATTTCATAAAATCTCTCCATTTTTATCATTTCCTCTAGTTGCTAAAATTTGAGTTTTATCGTAACTGAAACATTTAATACTGTACCTCTTCTATTTTCTTAGGAGAAGTTTCAGTTTTATTACATTTGAATTCTTCATTTATCTTTATTCGGGCTGCTAGAAAAAGGAAAAAATATGCATACAGTTATCTGCTTTTCTAATTTATAATTCCTGTCCCAATAATTTACACAGTATTCATTATATTACAGTACTATATGCTATATACATATGTATCTATTATTTCTCTAACAGAAAAAAATAATTTTGCCCTGTGTAAAACAAAGTAAAAAAATAAGAAATTTATTTTAAAAGTCTTTTGGAGAGCTTTTTACAGGCTGGCAATTTGTAATTAAACCTAATATATATTTCAGCATTTAATATTTTTGTTTCCTACTTTTTATTTCTAATTTCATTTGACCCTCTAGCTGTGAGATCCTAATAAATTCAAATGAATACTTTGCTTTTGTAAATATAAGGATCTGAATTAAAATGCTTTTTGTTTTTAAGATGGCAAAACTCAATACATATAAGCATGTTTAACTATCCCTCCTCCAAAACACTTAAAATGAAGATACGGCAGCAAAGAGGATATGTAAATAATTTTGAGTGCCCTGGCTGACAAGTAAAGTGATGGACAAATAAAACTTTTGTTCATATAATCCAGTGCTTTGGCATCACTACAGCAGAATAATTTAATATAACTGATAAATTGCCTTATAGTGCTGCTGTGAGCATTTAATAGTAAATATGCATTGTTAGCTATTCTTATAGTTATTTCACTTAAAAACATTTAAAGGCACAAAAATATGCTATGGTGATGGAGATGAGCCATAGAACCTTCCTTCTATGCTCAATACATGTCAACATGTAATGTGGTTAAGAGTTCAGGCTGTGGAGCCAGAATGCTGAGGCTAAATCCCAGCTCCACCTATCTTTTCACATTACTGTCAGTTTTCTCATCTGCAAAACTAGAAATTATAATAGTAACTACCTAACATGTCTGTGATAAGAATTAAATAAGGTATTTGTGTAACATACATATAATATGAAGCATATACTTTAATATTCAAGAAATGTTTTTGGTAAATTACAAAAACTTGAATTCATAGGGACAATGGGGACACTTTACCTAGATGCCCTTTTCTTTTTCCCTTTTTTTAAATGGAGGTTGAGTTTTTAAAAACAAATTTTATTGGAGTACAGTTGATTTACAATGTTGTATTAGTTTCTGCTGTACAGCAAAGTGAATCAGTTATACATATACATGTACCCACCCCTTTTTAGATTCTTTCCCCATACAGGTCATTACAGAGCATTGAGTAAAGTTCTTTGTGTTATACTAGTTATCCCATACCTTATTATTTATCTATTTTACATACAGTAGTATGCATATGTCAGTAACAATCTCCCAACTTATATACTCTCCCTCCTAAGGTATCCTCTTAAAGAGCTTTAGAAACTGAGTATGACCAACACAGAACTTAAGCTTTAGAGCTCTGAGTTCCAGAAAAGACAGAAACCACTTTAAACCGTGAAATACTAAATCTGGAACCATTTGTGATAGATTCCCTTTCATAGTTTCACAGCAGCTGCCACTTCTAGAAAGACATAGGCATTAACAATATGGTAGTATCTGGTCCTAGAGAATGTGAAAATTTGACTATATAATAGAGAAATGAGTTTCATGGCTTGAACGTAAGGCAAGTAATGGAGCCCAGTGAAATTTTGATTCTTTTTTTTCCTTATTCTTTATGAAAACATGATCTTTTACAATTTTTCTTTAAGTAAATACTTCTCAAAGTAGTGTAATATAAACTCACTAAAATAAACAAACAAACATTAAGAGAGAGATAGTGAAGGTTCATCGCCCAAGGGAGGTCTTAACCATACAGGGTCTCTTGGATTACTAGCAGCCAACTGAAAAATGGACTTGCTTCAAAGTGGCAAAGTATAAACTTACCTTCTAATGCTCTAGCATCATTTTTAAAAACCTGTTGTCTGGTCCTGTGCAATGTTTTAAAGAGCTGCAAAACCTGGAAAGAAAATCAGAATTCACACCTCAAAAGAAAAAATTTTCACATTTTACATAATTACAAGGATTAAACAGCATTTATTTCTTAGATTATTTTTCAAAGTAGCTGGTGAAAACAAGAGTTGGTCAAAATAACTCCCTTGATTATTTATCTTTAGATTTTAAAAAATTAGCCTTATGTATTTACAAAAATAAAACAAAATAATATGAGAATGGTTAAAAAGTTAATGATCCCGCTGCCAAAATTAATTTGCTAAGGTAACCAACTTTGCTAGTTTGGTATGTATTTGTTCTCATTTTTCTTAACATAGATCTTCATCTGCTCTTAAAGTCATATACACATGCTTACAAACTCAAGAATATACTACATCTTAAAAGAGCCCAGAAGGAAGATGCTTTAGATAATTTAGGAAAGTTTAATTGTGATTTCTCAAAAAAGAAGTAGAATGCTGAGACTTGTGAATATTTTAGACTGTGCGTAACAACAACAAATGCATATTCAATATTGTCCCCCCAACACTATTCTCTCTTCTGTCCTCTCAATTTCAGTTATGGAAAACAATGAATTTCTGAAGCCAGAAATCTCTAAGTCATTTTTTAAATCTACCTTACTCCTCACGGAGAAACTGTAGGGATTTCTCTCTAATCTTCTGGATATTCTCCATCACCCAAAACAATTTAAATTCAGATCTCTCTGTATCTTGTGCTTAGACTACTGACAAAGATTTGCCACTCTGCCACCATTCCCTCCTTTCCCCCAGTCCATTCACCAGATAACAATACTGAAACTTGACTGAATGTATACTATGTGCTAGGCACTATTCAAGCATTTGCATATATAAGAAAACTTATAGCATCATAGGCACACACCAAAAGAGAAACAGGAAGCAGAAAACATAAAAATTAAAGATTAACCAAGAACTTTCTCAGAAACATAAGTTATTGCAAACATGGAATAACAACAAAAAGAAGTTATAGTAAATTTAAAAAGGACTGTTCAGAAAATGCCCCAAAGCTCTTGGATATCAAACGAGTGACAACAAGGATTAAGTTCAGAAAAACTGCCCAGGAAGTAGAATGGGCAGTTGAGGAAAGGATAATAAAATTAAAGGAGTAGTCTAGATGGCCCAACAGTTACAGTCACAGGATCTCCAACAAGAGAGAACAGAGAACACAGATCCCACCAAGTGCTCAACACAAACCCATGCTGCAGCATATCATGATGTAAGTTCAGCACAATGCTAATAAAGACATCTTGGAGGAAAAAAACAGTTCACGTATAAAAAAAGAAAATCAGAAAGCCACCTGATTTCTAAACAGCATCACTGTGAGAAGAGAATGGTATAAAATCTTCAAGTTACATATCCAAACTGTCACCTAACTGCAATTACAAACTGGTATTTTCAGAAATGCAAAGTCTCTTATTTGCTATATGTCTTTTCTTGGAAAGCTATAGAAGATGACTGTGCTCCACCAAAACAAGGGGCTATCTCTCTCTCTCTCACACACACGTAGGCACACACACAATGGGAACAAGGGAGACAGGTGATCCAACACAAGAGAGACAGAGAGGATGGTAAAGGACAAATATAGGTCAGCATTTGTGCAGCCAGCAAAGAAAGCAACTAATCTGGACTAGAGCAAAAGGCTGGATTCAGAAAAGATGATGCTAGGAAAAAAAATGAAGCTAGTAGATATCAGTTTTGCTCATAGTTTGGGAATAGATAACCAGGAAAACCGATAATAAAAACAAAGCAGTTATTAACTTCAAGAAACACTAAGACTCAGGAAAAAAAGTCAACATAATCATATATTTATATTAGAAGGCTCAGCTCTGGACAAATTTTGTATAATCATAATAATATCAAAGATGAAAACAGATTCACCAATTTGTATACTGAGAGAAACAGGGTATCAGGGGGAACTTAGTCCTCAAATGGAGAAAGCAATGGCAACCCACTCCAGTACTCTTGCCTGGAAAATCCCATGGATGTGGAGCCTGGGTAGGAGGAGCCTAGTAGGCTGCAGTCCATGGGGTTGTTAAGAGTCGGACACGACTGAGCGACTTTACTTTCCCTTTTCACTTTCATGCATTGGAGAAGGAAATGGCAACCACTCCAGTGTTCTTGCCTGGAGAATCCCAGGGATGGGGGAGCCTGGTGGGCTGCCGCCTATGGGGTCGCACAGGGTCGGACATGACTGAAGTGACTTAGCAGGAGCAGCAGTCTTCAAACTCACTGCAGACGGTGATGGCAGCTAAGAAACTAAAAGACACTTTCTCCTTGGAAGAGAAGCTATAGCAAACCTAGACAAGGCATTAAAAGGCAGAAACATCACTTTGACAACAAAGGTCCACATAGTCAAAGTTATGGTTTTTCCAGCAGGCATGTATGGATGTGAGAGTGGGACCATAAAGAAGTCTGAGCACCAAAGTACTGATACTTTCGAATTGTAATACTGGAGAAGACTGTTGAGAGTCCATGGACTACAAGGAGATCAAACCCAGTCAATTCTAAAGTAAATCAACACTGAATATTCATTTGAAGGACTGATGCTGAAGTTGAAGCTCCAATACTTTGGCCACCTGATGAGAAGAGCTAACTCATTGGAAAAGATTCCGATGTTGGGAAAGACTGAAGGCAAAAGGAGAAGGGGGCAGCAGAGGATGAGATCATTGGATGGCATCACTTGGAAGAGAAGTGATGGACATGAGTCTGAGCAAACTCTGGGAGATAGTGAAGGACAGGGAAGCCTGGCGTGCTGTAGTCCATGGGGTCACAAAGAGTCAGACACAACTGAGCAATTAACAACCAAATCCTCAACTTTTGCAGACAAAGGTCAGTAAATAACTCCAAAGAGGAAAAAAAAAATCAATAGTAGTTTAAATATGTTATTTACAAACATGGAGGTAAATCTAAAAAGAAATAACTAAAATGATTAAAAAGTGCTTATCTGGGGAGCAGGAATTGGGAGTATATAGAAGGAAGTAGATACCTACTGGTTTCTGCATAACACCATTTGAACTTCTTAAATTTTATACATGTATCTCCTTTATAAAAACTAAAAATATATATAATTTAAAAAGAGAAAGAGAAAGGACACTTATCAACAAAAAGAAAAGACAACCCATGGAATGAAAGAAAATATTTCTGTCATATATCTGATAGTGGCCTACTATCCATAGAGCATACAAAGAACTTTTAAAAGAAAAAACTAATTTAAAAACAGGTAAGGATTTGAATAGACATTTCTCAGAAGAAGACAGACAAATAGCTATTAAAGCCATGAAAAGATGCTCCAACTAATTTGCCATTTGAAAAATACAAATCTAAATCTCAGTGAGATACTACTTCATCCCAGTAGAATGTCTACAATCAAAAAGACAGTCAGTGACATGTGCTGGCAAAGATGTGGAAAAACTGAAACTATTACACATTGCTGATAGGAATGGAAAACCTTGCAGCTGCTTTAGAAAACAGTTTAGCAATTGCTCAGAGAGTTAAACAGAGTTATCATATGACCCAGCAATTCCACACCTAGGTATACGACCAAGATGAAAACATGTTCATATAAAAACTTGTATATGAATATTCATAGTAGCATGAAAACACCCAAATGTCCACCAACTCATGAATGGATAAATAAAATGTGGTATATCTACTCTGTTATGCCTTGAATTTTGTGTCCCCACAAAAGACATGTTGAAGTTCTAATCCTCAGTACACATAAATGTGACCTTATTTTGTATTTTCAAGATAAAAACTGTGGTAACTTGTTAGAGTAGCCATAGGAAACTAATGCATATTTTACTACTGGAAGTGGGATGCTGCTTTAACAAATATCTAAAAATGTAGCAGTAACTTTGAAACTGAGCAATATGTAGAGACAGGAAAACTTTTGAGGCAGTTGATAGTGAAGGCTGAGATTGTCTTGAAAAAGACTGTTGGCAAACACAGGGTTGTTAAAGGTGGTGGAATGTCATAGGAAACCAGGGAGTTTAATACTACAAGAGTGGTCGAAGAGGCTGTAAGGGATTAAGAAAGAAGTGAAAAGTAAGTATGCCTAATTATTTTACATTCTATTTAAGGAAAAAAGAAAGTAATTCACTTAGTACAACAACCAGTATCCCTACTTTCAGTTCAGTTCAGTTCAGTCGCTCAGTCGTGTCCGACTCTTTGCGACCCCATGAATCGCAGCATGCCAGGCCTCCCTGTCCATCACCATCTCCCGGAGTTCACTCAGACTCACNGAGTTCACTCAGACTCACGTCCATCGTGTCCGTGATGCCATCCAGCCATCTCATCCTGGGTCGTCCCCTTCTCCTCCTGCCCCCAATCCCTCCGAGCATCAGAGTCTTTTCCAATGAGTCAACTCTTTACATCAGGTGTCCAAAGTACTGGAGCTTCAGCTTTAGCATCATTCCTTCCAAAGAAATCC
>SJYQ01000672.1:0-61080 GCA_006410935.1 Redunca redunca
CGACTGAACTGAAACTGAACTGAAAACATCAGGAAAGCCCAAGAATACTGGAGTGGGTAGCCTATTCCTTCTCCAGAGGATTCTTCCCACCCAGGAATCTAACCGGTCTCCTGTATTGCAGGCGGAGTCTTCACTGCCTGAACCACCAAGGAAGCTCATAGACATAGGGAACATTTTTAAGACTTGAAGTTTGGGATGACCTTTGAGCAAGCCTAGTTTGGAGGAGGGGATTGTAATTATGAAACGACTTAGAAGTGTGACGGGAGGGCGCCCTAAATCTATGCTGTCTGCAAACATTCCCACAGCAGCAGCAGGTTCAGAAGGGGCCAGGTCAGCAAGGGGAAAAAAATGATCAAATTTGGACCATTGCCTCTTCTGCCTCTTTTTCTTTTCTTCTCAGCATCAGGGAAGAGAAGACTTAGGAATGCTGCTTGCAGAATTCACATACTCTGAACAGGTGGCAACATGAGCACTGTGAGTCACATCTTGTCCAGGAGTGCTCCTACCCAAGTATGAGAGGCCTTTGTGGCTACAGTTCAGGTGCTACTGGTGAGAAAGAGTCCTACAGCATTCCTCCCCTCCCCTCCCCATAAACTCCATTGGCCCCTGGCTAAGCAGAGGTTCCAGAACAACACCCTACCTTCCAGGTATCTTCCTACCTCCATTGTTGTGCATAGGAACTTTGGTTTACAGTGAAGGAGGAGATTGTTCCTTTGTTAGTTGTATTGATAAGGTCCTGGGGACTTGGGGGCTTCCTTGGTGGCTCAGTTGTGAAAGAATCTGCCTGCAGTGCAGAAGACTTGAGTTCGATCCCTGAGTTGGAAAGAACCCCTGGAAAAGGGAGCAGCAACCCACTCCAGTATTCTGGCCTGGAGAATTCCATGGACAGAGGATCCTGGTGCCCTTCAGTCCATGGAGTCGCAAAGAGTTGGACATGACTAATAAACTAACACTTGGGGTCCTGGGAGAGATTCGTGAGAGGGAGAGTCTGAGGAGTGGGTAGCTGGCCTGCCCCTTTGGCCCCTTGGGTGAGATTTCAGCCCATAGGACAAGAGAGGTCAGGATCAAGAGCTGGAGGAGCCAGATGAGGCTTTGTTATTTGATGCAGACAGTGTTGTTTCAAGGCCCACAGGACAGTATAGCTGAGACTGGGAAGATGGTCTTGTGTTTCAATTCTACATTTGACCCTTGTTCAGTCAGTCATGTCTGACTCTTTGCAACCCCGTAGACTGCAACATGCCAGGCTTCCCTGTCCATCATCATCTCCCGGAGTTTCAAACTCATGTCCATTGAATAGTCGATGATACTATCTAACCATCTCATTCTCATTTGACCCTATATCTGTTACAACACACACAATATCACTTCCTACCCAGGAATTCATTCTTCAACAAAAGGTATGCTCATGTGCACTCTTGGATTTCACCCATGTTGCCACCATAGCCCACCACCCAGAAGCAGCTGGGCTGATAAGACTGGAAGGGCCTAATGCACGCTCCATTGTAGTGCCAACAGGCGCTATATCCTGACAATAGCCGGTGAGGTTGGGGTGCTGTCCTACTGAATGCAGCCTACCAATGATGCTTCTGCTTTCCTAACAGACTCAGTCCATGGAGAGCATCTGACTTCCCAGGTCTGGGTTACTTGTTCCACCTGTGTGGCTCCCACCATGGCCCCTGCTCTCTCTGGGCTCTGGTAGCACTATTTCCTGCCTCTTCCCCTTCAGATCTAGAGTGGGGAAGACTTCCTACTCTGTTCATCTCTGAGTTTATCCTTTGCTGGTTGCCCTCCCTTGACCACAACACTATAAATAGCCCCCTTAATGATAGTGTCTTGAGACATCTGAACTGGATTGTTTCTTGCTGGGACCCTGACTGATACAGCCAGTCTCTTTACATCTTCACTGTGAACTGAACACCTAATATTAATCCCACTTTACAATTAAAGAGACAGAGCCTCACAGGATTGAAGTGGTTTCCCCTGGGTCAGAAGACTGGGGGCTGAGAATGGAATGAAGCTGTCCTAATAGGCCCCATTACTCCTATTAACATCACTGCTGTGCACACTTTAGCTGAACTGGAAGAATTTATTTCACCTGTTCCTGGTGATAGGAAGGGAAGTCCTAACTCCTCTGGTTATTTTCTGGTTTCATCTTTTAACCAGCAACAAGCCAGAAAGGAAGAGAATTTGACTTTGAAGAATATTGATTGAATGGATATGAGTTTTGGTCTATGCAAATACTTGCATTACGTTCATTTTTACCACTGACTAGAGTTTCTTAGATATTTCATGTTGATAATATTTTCAGTTCAAAATGCTGTGTGAGCTGTCTGATATTTGAACATGGGGCAGAATAGATGGACCATGATTCAAGGCAGGCAGTAGATTTTCTTGAAGTCATACTAAATGAATAGTTAAAATTCAGACTGAATAATAAGATGATGACCGTGGTGCCCATGGCTAATAACTCAGAGTACGAAAAGCCAATTAAAGATAAGCTAGCAAAGTATTTCAACAGAGAATATAGTATTAGAGGTGAGTTTTTTTTTTTAATGTAAACTTGTGACTTTTTAATCAATGTAATATGAAAATCCAAAATAGAGATAAACTAGTATGGATATGAGAGAAGGCAGTGGCACCCCACTCCAGTACTCTTGCCTGGAGAATCCCATGGATGGAGGAGCCTGGAAGGCTGCAGTCCATGGGGTCACTGAGGGTCGGACACGACTGAGCGACTTCACTTTCATGCCTTGGAGAAGGAAATGGCAACCCACTCCAGTGTTCTTGCCTGGAGAATCCCAGTGACGGGGGAGCTTGGTGGGCTTCCGTCTATGGGGTCGCACAGAGTCGGACACGACTGAAGCAACTTAGCAGCAGTATGGATATACCTGGAAGCAAAATTACAGAGTGGCCAAACTCTTGTCCTGTGAAGATACTTGAATTCTAGTCCTGGCTTTGCTACATATTGACTCTGTAACTACTGACGAGTCACTCAGTCTTTCTGACATGTTTCCTCATGTAAAAATAAAGACTTGGGAAGCTGACATAATAAGAAATACATGCTTGGTCTCCACCCACAGTTCCTGACACAGAGCTCTTAAACCCCTTGTAACTTCCTGAGTGGTGAGACCAATAGGAGCCTCTTACAGAGAGTCACCTGACCCTATGGGATTTCCTTGGCAATAGGCACATCTTTTGTTCTAATGAGGCAATACTCTGTGGGCTCCTGGATGGCTTCAGGTTGGGACTGGTCACTAGAAAGAGTATAGTTTCTGATTAAAAGATTCTCAATATTGACCCCAGAAGTTAATTAATAAAAGACAGTGCACATAAATGTTGTATTAGAAGAGGAGGGTTACAGCACAGCCAAAGAAATAAAAGAGAAAGTGAAGGACAAAGGCATTGAGAGGCCACATGAATGGATGGGAGGGAGCAGGACACTGAAATGGTGACAGCCAGAGCAGATCAAAGAATGGCATAGGTGAAGAAAAGGGCAGGTTAAGGAGGAATCTTAACCAACACTAAGCAATTGTTCCCAGGGTCTTAAAATGGCTTACTGCCACAAGACTGTGCTTTTCAGTCCTCAAGCTTAGCCTCAAAAGAACAAGTAGCTTACAGTAAACTCTCTTAGGTCCCTTCCAACTCAGCATTTTATTAATCTTGGTAACTGAGTTGAAGAGCAAAACATAACAAGCACCTACTCCTTGAAAAATCCACTGATCATGTTAGGAATGTGTAAGCTGGAGTACAGGCTAAAGTGAAAGTGAAAGTTGCTCAGTTGTGTCCAACTTTTATAGCCCATAGAATTCTCCAGGCCAGAATACTGGAGTGGGTAGTCTTTCCCTTTTCCAGGGGATCTTCCCAACCCAGGGATTGAACCCAGCTCTCCTGCATTGCAGGCAGATTCTTTACCAGCTGAGCCACAAGGGAAGCTCAAGGATACTGGAGTGGGTAGCTTATCCCTTCTCTAGCAGATCTTCCCAACCCAGGAATTGAACTAGGGTCTCCTGCATTGCAGGTGGATTCTTTATGAACTGAGTTATCAGGGAAGCCCATAGGGAGTACAGGCTAAGCTGCTGTAATAAAGAGACCTCAGAATACAGTAGTTCAGATAAGAAAGATGTTCATTTCTTTCCTACTTAATAGTTCAAAGAGACCTCGGTAATAGGGGTGTAGGGGTGGGGACAGATGGCTGTATTCCAGATAGCGAGTCAGACCCAAGCTGTAGGGTTAATTGACCAATATCAAGTTATGGTTTCCGATTCTGGATCCATTGCTGTTGCTTCCCATCAAGGGAGAAGGGGAAGAAATGAAGTCCAGAGAAGGAACTTACCTCTAACTCAGTAGTGCCAGAGTTGACATACTTACTTCACAGCTCGTTGGCCTGAGGTCTTCTTCAAACCATACGCCATGTGTGTCACGTGCTCAGTCATGTCCGACTCTGACCCTGCGAACTGTAGCCCACCAGGCTTCTCCTCTGTCCGTGGGATTCTCTAGGCATGAATACTGGAGCAGGTTGCCATTTCCTACTCCACGGGATCTTCCCAACCCAGGGATTGAACCTGGGTCTCTTGGATCTCTGCACCAGCAGGTGGATTCTTTACCACCACACCACCTAGGAACTATTTACTTTTCAGAGTCCTCAAATAGCTGCCCCAAATATACATTCCAGGTTTTATAACTTCATTCAGTGGGAGGGAAACAATAGAATATACTTATTCCCTCTTACCTGAAACTGGATCCCTTGACCTTTGGAGTTTGGAATTTCTGGCTCTTGAGGAACTAAAAAGCCTCTTGATGAAAGTGAAAGTGGAGGGTGAAAAAGTTGGCTTAAAGCTCAACATTCAGAAAACGAAGATCATGGCATCTGGTCCCATCACTTCATGGAAAATGGATGGGGAAACAGTGGAAACAGTGTCAGACTATTTTGGGGGGCTCCAAAATCACTGCAGATAGTGACTACAGCTATGAAATTAAAAGACGCTTACTTCTTGGAAGAAAAGTTCTGACCAACCTAGATAGCATATTGAAAAGCTGAGACATTACTTTGCCAACAAAGGTCCATCTAGTCAAGGCTATGGTTTTTCCTGTGGTCATGTATGGATGTGAGAGTTGGACTGTGAAGAAAGCTGAGCGCCGAAGAATTGATGCCTTTGAACTGTGGTGTTGGAGAAGACTCTTGAGAGTCCCTTGGACTGCGAGGAGATCCAACCAGTCCATTCTGAAGGAGATCAGCCCTGGGATTTCTTTGGAAGGACTGATGCTAAAGCTGAAACTCCAGTACTTTGGCCACCTCATGCGAAGAGTTGACTCATTGGAAAAGACTGATGCTGGGAGGGATTGGAGGCAGGAGGAGAAGGGGACGACAGAGGATGAGATGGCTGGATGGCATCACTGACTTGATGGATGTGAGTTTGAGTGAACTCCGGGACATGGTGATGGACAGGGAGGCCTGGTGTGCTGCGACTCATGGGGTTGCAAAGAGTTGGACATGACTGAGCGACTGAACTGAACTGAACTGATTCTATTCACAGGGCTAGCACTATTGAGTAAGAGGAGGGCCACCCTTGTCAAAAGCTCAAACTTCAACAGAATGTCTTTCATGGATTTATTTAAAACATATTGATTGAGTTTATAATATGTAATTCACATTTTTGATACACATGGAGGACATTGTCCAAACTCGTCTCACGAGAAGAAAACTTCTCAGTCCAGTTATATTGTCAAAGGAGCATCCATTTAGGAGTAGGCTGCCAGCCCAGCACCACATCAAAACCTCTCGCCCTTTGCTCTCACTTGAGCATGCTTCTGTTAGGTGTGTCTACAGTTCTAGTACACCAGAGTCATTGACACACACAGAACATGGCAGGACTAGGCCCTAACCTGACTCTTTGACCCGGAGGTCCTGAGGCATCAGGCTTTCACTACTGTCAATGCTAGGGTGTTAGTGTCTTCTGGCTATCTAGCCAGCTGGCTGGACCTGCTTCCTGCTTCATCCCTGCCAGCCCCATTTCCAGGAGACTGAGTCTTGTTCTTTCTTTCTAGTTCTGAGATAATTCTGAGAACAGCATGGCTCTGTATCTGTACTCCCACTGTCCTCATGCCAAAGCAAGCTTGTATCCTTGTCCTTTAGATCAGGTTCTCCTTGTTGATAAACTGGACTGAATATGTTCCCTTTTGTTAGTTTTGGTCTTTTATTGCTATAAAAATTCTCAATGGTAAAGAATCTGCCTGCCAATGCAGGACACTCAGGTTCGACCTCTGGGTTGGAAAGACCCCCTGAAGAAGGAATTGGCAATGCACTCCAATATTCTTGCTTGAGAAATCCCATGGACAGAGGAGTGTGGCAGCCTACAGTCCATGCGGTCACAAACAGTTGGACACGACTTTGCAACTAAACGACAACAATTTTAATAGGAGTATCTATAAGAGTTTTACCTACTGTTTATTATTCATCATAGCTTATCAAGGCGATGTAATAATGGATTTTATTATTCTATTCTATGGTAAATGTTGACTGATTTTGGTAAATTATTTCTCTATATATTTCTGTTCAGTTATATTTTCTGGCACTTCGTCTGCAAATCTTCACATATAAATAAGTGAGACTGATTTATCTTTTCCTGTAAATCACTTTCACTTAGAGATGAAGGAGCACAACACATTGTCCTAAGATAATCATAGATGTATCAATAGCACACATACAGACAATTCTTTGTGGCAGATTTACCATGGTAGATATATGCTGTTTCTTACTACCCCTGAACTATTTCCCCTTCTTGTTAGCACTCTCCTAATTTCCTCCAGAAAGTTGTTGTTTAGTTGCTAAGTCATGTCTGACTCTTTTCCAAGCCCATGGACTATAACCTGCCAGGCTCCTCTGTCCAAAGGATTTCCCAGGCCAAGAATACTGGAGTGGGTTTCCATTTCCTTCTCCAGGAGATCTTTACAATCCAGGGATTGAACCTGCGTCTCCTGCATTGGCAGGTGGATTCTTTACCACTGAGTCACCAGGGAAGCCCAAACTCTAATGAAGTGCTTCCCTTAATGTCATTTGGGAAAAGCTGATCTCCATATCACCAGTTCTAGGAGAAGGCACACAACCAAAGCTGAGCTAATCAGCTCACTCCCCTAGTCAAAGTGAGTTAGTTCATGGCCAGACATGATTCAGTGGGATAAAATTCTAGGACTCTTATTGAAATTTTCAGAAGAGAAAAATCCATTTTACAAGAGATGCTGAAAGGTTAGGAAACGGAGGTGCAGCTACTGGGAGCTTGAATAAGGAATAAGGAATTTGAATGAAAAATAGAACCCAGAAGAAGAAAGCAGAACCAAGATATGGAAACAAAAAGCTCCTGATCAAGCTGATTGAGCCAATTACTCTCAGATCTTTCTGTTACGTAAGCCAGTGAAGGTCGCTCAGTGGTATCTGTGTCCGACCCTTTGTGACCCCATGGACTATACATTCTGTGGCATTCTCCAGGCCAGAATACTAGAGTGGGTAGCCTTTCCCTTCTCCAGGGGATCTTCCCAACCCAGGGATCCAACCCAGGTCTCCTGCATTGCAGGTGGACTCTACCAGTTGAGCCACCAGGGAAGCCCAAGAATACTGGAGTGGGTAGCCTATCCCTTCTCCAGTGGATCTTCCTGACCCAGGAGTCGACCAAGGGTCGATTACAGGTGGATTCTTTACCAACTGAGCTGTCAGGGAAGCCATGTAAGCCAGTAGTTTCTCTTAAAGAAAATCATGAACTACTTTAAACATATAGATATGAGTAGAGAATTATATGATGAAAGCCAGCCTAATCAAATCTGTTAGGCACCCATACTTTAGATGTCTTAAAGGATTCAAGACAGATTTGAGACACTCTGATCCCACCTCTCAACCCAGAGGCAGTTTCTGTCATAAATTCAGGCTTCATCATGCCCATACATGACATTATATATATTTTTTTACTACTTATCTATCCTTAAGCTTCTTTGTTTTAATGTATTTTTTAACTTTATAATTTTATCAAATTGTATAGACAGTTCTTCATCTTGACCCTGTCAAGTTATATTTATGTTCAGCAGATGTTCAAGCTGGTTTTAGAAAAGGCAGAGGAACCAGAGATCAGATTGCCAATATCTGCTGGATCATTGAAAAAGCAAGAGACTTCCAGAAAAACATCTATTTCTGCTTTATTGACTATGCCAAAGCTTTTGACTGTGTGGATCACAATAAACTGTGGAAAATTCTGAAAGAGATGGGAATACCAGAGCACCTGACCTGCCTCTTGAGAAACTTATATGCAGGTCAGGAAGCAACAGTGAGAACTGGACATGGAATGACAGACTGGTTCCAAATAGGAAAAAGAGTACGTCAAGGCTGTATATTGTCACCCTGCTAATTTAACTTCTATGCAGAGTACATCATGAGAAACACTGGGCTGGAAGAAGCACAAGCTGGAATCAAGATTGCCGGGAGAAATATCAATAACCTCAGATATGCAGATGACACCACCCTTCTGGTAGAAAGTGAAGAGAAACTAAAAAGCCTCTTGATGAAAGTGAAAGAGGAGAGTGAAAAAGTTGGCTTTAAAGCTCAACATTCAGAAAACGAAGATCATGGCATCTGGTCCCTTCACTTCATGGGAAATAGATGGGGAAACAGTGGAAACAGTGTCACACTTTATTTTGGGGGGCTCCAAAATCACTGCAGATGGTGATTGCAGCCATGAAATTAAAAGTTGCTTACTCCTTGGAAGGAAAGTTCTGACCAACCTAGATAGCATATTAAAAAGCAGAGACATTACTTTGCCAACAAAGGTCCATCTAGTCAAGGCTATGGTTTTTCCTGTGGTCATGTATGGATGTGAGAGTTGGACTGTGAAGAAAGCTGAGTGCTGAAGAATTGATGCTTTTGAACTATGGTGTTGGAGAAGACTCTTGTGAGTCCCTTGGACTGCAAGGAGATCCAACCAGTCCATCCTAAAGGAGATGAGTCCTGGGTGTTCATTGGAAGGACTGATGCTAAAGCTGAAACTCCAGTACTTTGGCCACCTCATGTGAAGAGTTGACTCATTGGAAATGACCCTGATGCTGGGAGGGATTGGGGGCAGGAGGAGAAGGGGCTGACAGAAGATTAGATGGCTGGAGGGCATCACCGACTCGATGGACATGAGTTTGGGTAAACTCTGGGAGTTGGTGATGGACAGGGAGGCCTGGCGTGCTGCAATTCATGGGGTCACAAAGAGTCGGACACAACTGAGCAACTGAACTGAACTGAACTGATGTTCAGTATTATGTTTTAGAAATTTAACTACGTGGTGAGATGAGCTGTAGTTCACTTCAAATACTATAGTCATCGTTCTTGCTCTGGTGTTTCTGGTATTTTGCTAATGTGTCTTTTTTCTCTCAAGTCAGGGTGAGTTTGAGTTTCCCTTACTTGTCAACCAGAAAGTCCTTAATTGACTCACTCAGGAAACAAATGGCTCTCTTTTGTCTCTGAAGGCGATTTTACTGTCAACAAGTATCAGTCACTCACCAGCTTCATTTTGGTAGCTTGTGAGCAGCCAGTGGTGATGAGAGGAGGAGAGTGAAGTGAGGAGACTGGGTTTGCTGCAGGTGGCTGGCCGGAAAGAGCTCATCCCGGAAGTTCAGCTGAGTGTCCAGAGAGAGGTGTGAGCACTGACAGGGTCATGGAGGACATCATTCACAGAAAACAATCAGTCCTTGTTTCGTTTGATGTCATCATGTGTCTGCTTTCTCTGGAGGCTTTCTCTACCATAGGACATGTTGGGTCCAGAAGCTGTTCTTGGAGCTGTATCCTGCCTCCACCACTTGAGTGATGCAGTAACTGAAGGATGGGCAGTGGTGGGAAAGCATCTCAGAGGTATTTGTCACTTTGTCCTGGGGCTCATATACAAATAAGAACTTAGCCCCAAATATCTCTGACCCCTATTACATCTTTCTTCACCAGTTTCAAAGAAAGGAATTAGAAATCCCACCTTTTCTTTCTGTCCTCATTTCTACATGCTGCTTTTCTTTTCCCCCTCATATCAGTTGCTCTTCATGTTCCTTTTAACCTAATATTTTCCTCTGTTGAACGCTAGGAGAATACATTGCGTGATCTGCTCAGAATGATCAGAGATGTTTTTGCTGGAAGTAAATGTATACCACTTGATAAATTTACCTTTAAGCCCCAGCATTGAAACTGGGCCCAAGGCAAACACTTTTAAGTTGATCCTTTCATAGTAAAACTCCTAGCTAGTCACCAACACTGGGGGCAGTCCTGCCTGATGGAACTTGCTGAAATACTACTACTAGTATATTGTTAACATGACTCTGTTTAGGCAGACCTTAGAACTGAATGGACCAGACAGAGGCACATGTTGGTGCTACAGAAGACAGAGCACCCCCAGGCAGTGGGTCCTGCTGAGTAGACCTTCATCATGGGGATCCCAGGTTGCCTGACCATTCCCGTCCAATGCTCAATGGAAGAAAATTGGGAGATAATGGAGGTGTTTTGTCAATTTCTGATAACTTAAATATTAAACCTTGCTTTCAAAAAAAATGCCCTACCCTGTGTTTGAAAGGTGGCTAGGGAATCAAGTTTAGTCTGCATGTTTGGTCATCTTCAGAACATTAGTGTAGTTTCTGAGATGCCTAAAACTGAAATGGAAGGGAGCTCCAACTTCTCCAGCAGAGAAGCTGCAATGCTTTCCAACCCTCCAGAAACCTGGAACTTTTAAACTATCGATGCTGGACCCTATCCCTCAAGAGATGCAGATATCATTGGTTTGAGGCAGCCATGATTTTTGTTTGTTTGGGGGGTTGGGAAAAGTGATGGTCGCTCAGTCGTGTCTGACTCTTTGTGACCCCATGTATACAGTCCATGGAATTCTCCAGGCCAGAATACTGGAATGGGTAGCCTTTCCCTTCTCCAGGGGATCTTCCCAACCGAGGGATCGAACCCAGGTCTCCTGCATTGCAAGCGGATCCTTTACCAGCTGAGCCACAAAGGAAGCTGGGGGAGGGTAGTAATTCTTCAGATAATTCTCATAGACTTCCAGGGATGAGATTCACGTGGGGAAGAGAATTCTACAAGTTCAAGGTCTCATGTGCATTGAGACAGTGTAAAGTAGTGGTGCTGGTGATTCTGGGAGCAATAGTTTCACATGGAGTTAGTGTGAGCTCTGCTGGAAGAGCTGTAATCACTTATCAGAAGAGATAACACTCGTAGAGCTCAAAGACATTGGGGGTTCTTGGGTGACTAAGAGAGAACCCCACCAAGGGAAGACTGAGGCTCTAGGAGACCCCAGGAAGAGAACCTAGGAGGTCTTTCTGTCCTCTTGAACCCCTAAACCACAGTATTAACACAGTCACTACATGCTCAGTAACTTGTGTACAAATAATGTGAACCTTTCTGCTTTATATGGTAAACTTCTGATCAAGTGCAACACAGCAATAAAACCAAGTTCCTCACTGCAGTGCTTTTGGTTAGAAAGCATGTGCTGGCATATACAAACCCTGTCACTTAGAAGAATTGGTAGAGGGAACAAAGAGGTTCTGGAAAGCTTGTGATGTTCTGTTTCTTGTTCTAGATGTTGATTACACAAGTGTGTTCAGCTTATAAAACTTAATTGGGATATATATGTGTAAGTGTGCACTGTTTTCAGTTTGTATTTTATACTTCAAAACAAAGTATTAAAAAAAATTAAAACCAACCAACCGCTGCTTCCTTTCATTATATGCATGGGGGTGGCTAGATAATTCTTACTGATGGGAGAACAAGTGTCTGTGTTGAACTCTCCCACTCACAGAGCTCGGCAGGAGGACAATGGGAGTGGTTTGAGGACACAGGACACACGGACAGTGCAAGGACTGCCAGTCCTTCAGAGCTGCACAGGGTGAGCTCCTGAGGAGGCGGGTTTCCATTTGGCAGAGTGACAGATGCATCTCTGAATATGCAGAAAAGTAAAAAAGTGAAAGTATTAGTCACTCAATCTTGTACAACTCTTTGCGACCCCTACAGACTGTAGCCTGCCAGTTTTCTCTGTCCCTGGTATCCTCCAGGCAAGAATACTGGGGTAGGTAGCCATTCCCTTCTCCAGGGGATCTTCCTGACCCAGAGATTGAACCCGGATATCCTGCACTGCAGGTGGATACTTTACCATCTGAGCCACCAGGAAGGTGGACCCCAACCTGAGAAGGAAGTGGAGAGCTAATTGCTCTGCAAATGAAGGAAATCTAATTTAGGAGAGATCCGAAGGTGGGAGGATCTGGAGAATCGGAGAATAAGAGGGGATACCAAGGGGCAGGACTGATCACCCTGTGTGATGGCAGATTGAAGACGGGAAAGGATGACCAGGAAGAATGGGATGAACTCAGATGCAGCAGCCAAAGGAATTTTGAGAAAAGAGGTATCTAGTATTTAATGCTCAATTGTTCATGTGGCTGCAATGAAAACCCCTTCCATTGTTGCAAATCCCCAGTAACATCTGCTACCCTAGTTACACTTGCCCTCTAGTGTTACAAACCAGCCAGATGGAAGGGTAATGTAACTCATTGATCCAGGGGGGGGTGTGGGATGATTTGGTTATTTCGCCTGTTGCAGGACACTGAATTGAATTTTCTTTTAATGATGCTACATGCCTGCAACTTGGTGATATGAGGTGAGACTCATGCTGTAAAAGTGTGACACCACCATAAAAAAACGAAGTGGGCCCTTAAGGTGACAGTTAATTCTAACACATGGATTATAACTGCTATTTTTCACCCTCAAGTATAAGAGATCAGTGTTTCACTGGCAGCTATTATGTGGGATAAGTAAAAGATGAAGTCAAGATGCTAAGTTAGAGTTCTGGGGAAAGATTAACATCTGTAAGCTTGTTTCCTCATCTACAAATGTAGGGAAATAACTCTCCTGTAGAAATTATCCAAGATCTGGATCATCGAAAAAGCAAGAGAATTCCAGAAAAACATTTATTTCTGCTTTATTGTCTATGCCAAAGCCTTTGACTGTGTGGATCACAAGAAACTGTGGAAAATTCTGAAAGAGATGGGAATACCAGAGCACCTGACCTGCCTCTTGAGAAACCTATATGCAGGTCAGGAAGCAACAGTTAGAACTGGACATGGAACAACAGACTGGTTCNGGGAAATAGATGGGGAAACAGTGTCAGACTTTATTTTGGGGGGGCCCCAAGTCACTGCAGATGGTGATTGCAGCCATGAAATTAAAAGACGCTTACTCCTTGGAAGGAAAGTTATGACTAACCTAGATAGCATATTAAAAAGCAGAGATGTTACTTTGCCAACAAAGGTTGGTCTAGTCAAGGGCATGGTTTTTCCTGTGGTCATGTATGGATGTGAGAGTTAGACTGTGAAGAAGGCTGAGCCCAAAGAATTGATGCTTTTGAACTGTGGTGTTGGAGAAGACTCTAGAGAGTCCCTTGGACTGCAAGGAGATCCAACCAGTCCATCCTAAAGGAGATCAGCCCCGGGTGTTCATTGGAAGGACTGATCCTGAAGCTGAAACTCCAATACTTTTGCCACTGCATGCAAAGAGTTGGCTCATTGGAAAAGACCATGACGCTGGGAGGGATTGGGGGCAGGAGGAGAAGGGGACGACAGAAGATTAGATGGCTGGAAGGCATCACCGACTCGATGGACATGAGTTTGGGTAAACTCTGGGAGTTGGTGATGGACAGGGAGGCCTGGTGTGCTGTGGTTCATGGGGTCGCAAAGAGTCAGACACAATTGAGCGACTGAGCGACTGAACTGACTGAACTGAAGTAGAAGAACGTATTTGAAACAATGGTAAATTGCACATGTATTTGTAGCAAACGGCACATAGTAAATACCCAGTAAACATTACCTCCTTTCCTTCTTTCACTTTATAATATTGTATGTAGAAGTGTTTTTTTACAAGTATTTTGTAACTTGTAAAATCATAAAGGTGGCTCAGACAGTAAAGAATCTGCCTGCCCTGCAAAAGATCTGGGTTTGATCCCTGGGTCAGGAAGATCCCCTGAAGGAGGAAATGACTACCCATTCCAGTATTCTTGCCTGGAGAATTTCACGGACAGAGGACCTGGTGGGCTACAGTCCAAGGGGTTACAAAGAGTCAGACACCATTGAGCAATTACAGAGAGAGAAAGTCATAAATGTTGGTTAAACTAGTGAGAACTAACATTTGCTGATTATTTGTAAAGTATATTACTTTAGGAGAGAAAACTTCCAGAGGTAAAAACAGTATTTTTATGCAGTTAAATGAATGAAATGAATGGTCTAGTGGTTTATAAGTGAAATGAATGGTCTAGTGGTTTTCTACCAGGATTGATTTTGCTTCCCAGTGGACTTTGTAATGTCTGGAGGCATTTCTGGTTGTCACGAGTAGATGTTTTTGGCATCCAGTGAGCAGAGGCTACGGATGCTGCTGAACATCCTACAATACACAGGACACAGACCTACAGCAAATAATTATTCAGCTCAAAATGTGGACAGCACCACTGTTGAGAAATCTTGTTTTGACAGTAAGGCAAGTTAGTCTGGTTAGTCTTGATTTCAACTTTGTTGATGCCCAAGTACCTATTAACATTCCTGAACCTTAATATGTTCCTTCCTAGGCCTGTGAACTCTCATAATGAATGGGAAAATTCCTTTCTAAATTGACCCCTATAATTATATATTTAGGCATATAAATTCTTTACCTGTAATAGCAATACAAAGCTTGTGTTCTGCCCAGAAAAGTCTAGAAAACACTGCCACTAGACACTCTTCCACAACCCACTAGAGGATATATCTTATTTTGTAACGTCACCATTTCTTAGGCCTGAACAGTGCTGCCTATCTCTAGCAATACTCAGTAGACCAAATTCCGCCATCCCCTACTCATTTCATGATCCAACTATGAGGATGGAGCTGTTTCTGGTAGAGAAGGTGATGGCTTCTCTACCAGAGTGAAGAGTCATCCTTGATAACAAAAATCCCAGGTCTTCATTTTTAGAGATCAGAATGAGAGGACTCCAAGCTAGGAAAAAAAAAAAAAAATTCTTCAGAAACATTTCTACTATTAGAGAATAATTGTCGGGAATGTTCTTTCTGGTTGTGAATCTAACAGTATAGCTGGTGACCGGTGGTAACAAAGCCACTCAGTAGTGTCCTGTTAGTTGCTCAGTCTTGTCCAACTCTTTGTGACCCCACGGACTGCAGCCTGCCAGGCTCCTTTGTCCATGGGATTCTCCAGGCAACAATAATGGAGTGGGCCATTTCCTTCTCCAGAGGATCTTCTCAACCCAGGGATCAAACCTGGGTCTCCTGCACTGCAGGCAGATTCTTTACTGTCTGAGCTACAAGGAACTAAGCCATTAGGACTGCTTTGTTCCGCTTCTTCATCTCCAATTGTCCAGACTGATAGGGACAGATTAAATGGACAAAGAACGTGATTAAATAGTTAATCCCACTAAGAAATCACAAGTAGAGAGAAAAGTATGGGAGAATCTGTATGATGATCACTCAAGAAAGCAGGCTTGCTTAGCAACAAAATCATGCAGCAGAAGCAGGAGACATGCCCCCAAACAACAAAACAATGATGGAATGAGACTTACATCTAGCCCATTGGAGTCTGCATGCTAATGATCCTTGGGAAGAGGCTTCTTTTGCATGTATTAAGAGCAGAAACATAGGGCAAAGGTGACATTATACCCGAGCCCTGAGATGTGTTTTAGTATATGGTTACCGCCCTTTTGCTCATTTCCAGAGCCCTGAAACAGTCCTGGTTGGGCCAAACAGGGTCAAAAACTCCCTTGCCCAATGTCTAGGAGGAGTTAATGATGAAAGACTCCAAGAATGATGAAAGACTCTCACCCTCCCCACTTTTCCTTGATTATAAAGCTATAGTCCACTCAGCTCTTGGTGCGTTACCCTCTTGCCTGCCCTCTTGTATCTCTCACAAGCATTCTATACTGTTAAGTGTACTTCTTAGCTGTCACTTTGCCTCTGAATGAATTCTTTCTTTGCAGAAACATAAAGAATCTGGGCTTCAATAAGTCCTGAGACCAGGTATGCAGTTTCAATCAGAAGACTGTTGGTTCAAGTGCCCTCTTAAGCCCAGGGATTGTGAGTTCAAGTCCCATCTGAGGTGCAGCAGGTTTGAATTCTGTCCAAGGAGTGTGGCTTCAAGACTGCTACTGCTGGTATCCTATGACGGGCTCAAGTGACAGAGCTTGGAGCTCCAACAGCAAGACCAGAGCTGGGTCAGGACAAAGGATACTGAGAAAGTGGGGTGGAACAGGCAGCCTGGAGTTGTCCTAAAATAATAATGATCCTCTCCTTAACTTTGTATTTTCACAGCACATTATTTATTGGGTCCTTTTAACAACCCAGTGATGTAGGCAAGATAAGTAATTTTACCCCTAGCTTACAGATGAAAGCAACAGACCTATAAAGTTTGAGTGTCTTGTTCTAAATTATGTGGCTATTAAGAGCTTAGGATCCAGATTGAAGTTCTTGGAGTTCTGCACACAAGCACATAAAGTTTACCTTATGGTCCTTTCCTTCCAGTTTTCTTGATTTGAGTTCTTTGTCTCAGTGGCGAAGAACTGGAGGTGCCAGCCTGGCATAGTAGGGATGCAAAAAAGGGGAGAAAATCCTTCACCAGAACAAACAGACCTTAACTCATTGGTGTTCTCCAAGCTGAAAAAGGAGAAGTCTTATACAAATCTTTGAGAAAATTATTTGTTTCCTAAAAAGTAATTTTCATACAGTAATCAATCATCCTGGAAAGATTTTTTTCAATTAGCCTTTAAGTAAAATAATATAAAACTTTGTTTTTGCTTAATTTTACTCTACTACTCTAATTTAAACCATATTACAGTGATTTATTTTTTCCAAGATGATTATTTTAAACATTTGAAGACAGCTTGTTCTAAGTTAGCAATATCGTGGCCTGAATGAATAAACTTACCCTTCATTAACTCTCTTAGCTATTCATTCTCCCCTGAAAGGATTTGTAGTTCCCTTAACTTCCTCTTACTCAAATGTTCAGATCTTTTTTATTTTCTTAGAATGTGGAGTCATACTTGTTCCAGTTACAGGAAGTCATTTTGATGAGGGTTTTATTGTGTTCATGTGTTCGAAGGTAGTTTTAGTTTTATTTTTGTTTGCTTTCATGGGAGTTAAAAATTTCACAGTGAACTCTTAGTGCTATTTAAAGTTACAGTTTGTTTTTTTTTAAATAAATAGTTACAAAATTACAGTTTGTAACTGTGAAGAACAAAACCAAGAATGTAGTATTCCCATAGCAGTGGAGAGCTACTGAAATAAAAATATGCACCACTAACTTCTGGAAATGGGCTTCCCTGGTGGCTCAGTGGTGAAGAATCTGCCTGCCAATGCAAGCGACACAAGAGACACAGGTTCCATCCCTGGGTTGGGAAGAGCCCCTGGACACGGAAATGGCAACCCACTCTAGTATTCTTGCCTGGAAAATTCCATGGACAAAGGAGCCTGGTGGCTATAGTCCATAGGGTGGCAAAGAACCGGACATGACTTAGCAACTAAACAACAACAACTTCTAGAAACACAACTCAAGAGTTATCCGGTTACTCCTTTTTGCTACCATACTTTGTAAACTCATAGCTTCAAAGACATAGGATTCATTCACTACCTCCTGTAATAGGAGAGCTTCAGCTGGGGAAAAAATAAAACTATTTTGTTCTGATTTCATCTACTTTGTCCATGGAAAAAATGTCGCCTGCCATATCAGTGAACAAAGGATATTGAAGCCATCAAGTCATCATATTACAGCCAATGACAATGAACCCTGAGGGAACTCAATTGGAAAAAGGATGCCTGCCAACTAGTGGTCAACTGCTGCAGCCACCCTCTGTCCCCCACCTCAACAATGTATACCAAGGAGACTCAGGATGAGAAGGCATAGGATATTGACCCCATTAGCTAAGGTGCAGATCAAAACAATGACTTCAGCGAGCCCAAACTCTTGCATCTTCCCATACCAAAAAAAAAAAAAGCTAAATTATTTACCTTGAGATGTCTGTTTTTCTTTAGTTACCAGTAATTTCTTGAAGTTTCAACTACCTGGTCTTTGTTGCAAAAACTGCTATCTATCCTGGCTGTCTCCTCACCTCCTCAGAGTGTTTGCTGAGTGATCTGAGAGTCCTGTCTCCCAGGCCTGAAGTCCTCAGAGTATTTGCTGAATAAAACATAATTCTCAATTTTTAGGTTGTGCTTTTTTTTTTTTTCCCTCCAGTCAACAACTTCTAAGAGAAAACAGGGAAGCAGATATTTGAGAAGCCACTATGAACTTAGAAAAATTCAGCACAGGTTAAACATAGGGGCAAGAATACCACTGAATGAAACTGATTTGCTGAAGTTCATAGGCTTTTTAGCATTTCAACCCTTGTCTATGTTTGAACTACGCACTGCTTTTCTTATAACTCAGTGTTTCTTTGTTGTTGTGTAGTCTCTAAGTTATGTCTGACTCTTTGCAACCCCAAGGTCTGTAGTCCACCAGGCTCCTCTGCCCATGGGATTTTTCAGGCAAGTATACTGCAGTGGCTTGCCATTTTCTTCTTCATTTCCTTCCTGATACAGGAGTCAAACCCACATCTCCTGCTTGGAAGGTGGATTCTTTACCACTGTGCTATCTGGAAAGGCTGAATGTTTCTTTTCTCATCTTCAATCCATTTGCTAAGACAGCAAAAATTTTTATTATTGCTGGAAAATGCCTGCTTCAGTGAACAGTAACTTTCTTGGGGCCACATAAACCAAACCAAGAATCAATCAATCTCTCTTTCTCTCTCACACACACACATACACATATTTTTATTGTGAAATATTACCTATGTCTAAAATGTACATGAGGCAATGGCACCCCACTCGAGTACTCTTGCCTGGAAAATTCCATGGACAGAGGAGCCTGGCAGGCTCCAGTCCATGGTGTCGCGAAGAGTCAGACACGACTGAGCAACTTCCCTTTCACTTTTCATTTTCATGCACTGGAGAAGGAAATGGCAACCCACTCCAGTGTTTTTGCCTAGAGAATCCCAGGGACGGGGGAATCTGGTGGGCTTCCGTCTATGGGGTCGCACAGAGTTGGACACGACTGATGCAACTTAGCAGCAGTAGCAGCATAGTTTAACAAATAGTTTAAAACCATGTGTCAGTACAACCACCACCCAGGTCAAAAAATAGAAATTATCTAACACAGAAGTGACTCATCTGTGCTGTCTTTCCTACACCCAACTCCCCTCCCATCCATGAGAGGATACCACTTATCCAGACTTTTATGCTAATCATTTCCTGCTTTACATTATATTATCATCATACATGCATGTATCCTTAGATAATGTGTTTAGTTTTGCTTGTTTTCAAATCTCTTAAGTGGGATGATAAATTTTCTCTTGCTCTTAAATTTTTAAAATAAGATGTATCTATTTTGTGTGCAGCTGTAATTTATCCAATTTTATTGATATAAAAATTGTACTTTATAAAAAATCCCACAATATCTTTATCCTGTCTGCCAGTGATGACAGTTTGAATTGTTTAGAGTTTGGGGTAATTTTATCAAAAACACTGCTGTGAACCTTCTTGTGTATGTATCAGGGTATAGCTAGGAGTGAAATTTCTGTGTCATACCTGGTAAGCATATCCTGAGTGTTTATACTATGTAGTGTGAAACCACCTCCCAAAGTTGTTCACGAAGTCACATCCGACTCTTAAGCCACCCCATGGACTGGAGTCCTCCAGGCTCCTCTGTCCATGGAATTCTCCAGGTAAGAATATTGGAGTGGATAGCTATTTCCTCCTCCAGGGGATCTTTCCAATCCAGGAATTGAACCCAAGTCTCCTGCATCTCCTGTATTGGCAGGCAGATTCTTTACCACTGTGCTACCTAGGAAGCCCATTTAAATCGGTAAATGTCTCTGAAATTTTTTATTTTTTTTTCCTCTAAAGGTTTTGTATATCTGACGTATTCATAGATAATTGATTTTGTTTGATGCTGTTGTAAATCATAATTTTAAGAATTTTCTGCTTTACAGAAATACAACTGGAATTTGTGTACCGATTTTATGTGGAGCTACCTTGCTAAATTCTCTTCAGTTCAGTTCAGTCGCTCAGTCAGGTCTGACTCTTTGCGACCCCATGAATTGCAGCATGCCAGGCCTCCCTGTCCATCACCATCTCCCGGAGTTCACTCAGACTCACGTCCATCAAGTCCGTGATGCCATCCAGCCATCTCATCCTGTTGTCCCCTTCTCCTCCTGACCCCAATCTCTCCCAGCATCAGAGTCTTTTCCAATGAGTCAACTCTTCGCATGAGGTGGCCAAAGTACTGGAGTTTCAGTTTTAACATCATTCCTTCCAAAGAAATCTCAGGGCTGATCTCCTTCAGAATGGACTGGTTGGATCTCCTTGCAGTCCAAGAGACTCACAAGAGTCTTCTCCAACACCACAGTTCAAAAGCATCAATTCTTCGGCGCTCAGCTTTCTTCACAGTACAACTCTCACATCCATACATGACCACAGGAAAAACCATAGCCTTGACTAGATGGACCTTAGTCAGCAAAGTAATGTCTCTGCTTTTGAATATACTATCTAGGTTGGTCATAACTTTTCTTCCAAGGAGTAAGCATCATTTAATTTCATGGCTGCAGTCACCATCTGCAGTGATTTTGGAGCCCAAAATATAAAGTGTGACACTGTTTCCACTGTTTCCCCATCTATTTCCCTGATGGGACCAGATGCCATGATCTTCGTTTTCTGAATGTTGAGCTTTAAGCCAACTTTTTCACTCTCCTCTTTCACTTTCATCAAATATTTCATTTGTGAATTACATTGTTTCATCTACAAACACAACCATGCCATACCTGAATTATGCCAGTTTTATTTCTTCCTTTCCAATCATCAAACTTTTGTGCCTTCCTCTTGCTTTATTGCTCTGCCTAGGAGCACTACTAAAATGCTGAATTGAAAATGTAGTAATGAACATTCTTGTTTTTTCTTGAACTCAAAGGGGAGCTTCCAATGACTCATCATTATATCTGAAATTTATGGAAGGTTTCTGGGTTGTTTACAAATAATTTACTTTCTATTCACAATTTCTGGGAATTTTTAATCATAAGTGGAAATGAATTTTATCAAATACATTTTTTTGATCTGTTGAGGTAATTATAGGATTTATTTCATTTGTTAATTACATTTATCGGTTTTCTAATGTTAATCTGCATCTTTGGGCTTCCTTGGTGGCTCAGTGGGAAAGAATCCATCTGCCAATGCAGAAGGCATGGGTTTGATTCCTAGTCTGGGAAGACTCCACATGCTGCAGAGCAACTAAGCCCATGTGTTGCAACTATTGAGCCTGTGCTCGAGAGTCCAGGAACCACAACTACTAAGCCCAGGAACCACAGCTACTGAAACCCATGCATCCTAGAGTCCATGCTCCACAACAAGAGAAGCCACTGTGATGAGAAGCTCGTGCACTGCAAGAAGAGCAGCCCCTGCTCACTGCAACTAGAGAAAGCCTGCATGCAGCAATGAAGACCTAGCACAGCCAAAAATAAACACAAAAATAATTTTTTAAAATATCTTCATCTTTTATATAAACCCTCTTTGGTGATGATGGATGATCCTTTTTACATGTTACTTTGATTTGCATGTGAGTTTTCTTTCCTGTTTTCCCATGTCAGACTTCAGTATCAAAGTTAAGCTACTTTCACAAAATAAGTCTTCCCTCTTCTTACACCTATTATCTCTTACTATCTGGAAGAGTCTGTGCAGTATTTCCCTGAAGGCAACTTTAGTTGTATCCCATTATATTAATGCATCACATGGGTTGTCATGACAGCTTGAAATCCCAAGGAGCCTTATCCACAGATCAAGTCTTCATAGTCCTGTCAACTCTATCCCATGGGCTTTCGCTGAATACACGCTGGTGCTGAGCCAACGCCTGGGAGCAGGCAAGGAGAGCTGAGAGAAACTTCTGAAGGTTTCATCCAGTGCAAGGCATTGGCTGGCAGCTTTCTATGGCTAAAGGATGTCAGAGTGCTGACGCCAGTCCCTCACTGAGAGCACTGCATAGGCTTCCAAAGGTAGGCTGCAGAGAGACCTCCTGAGGCCCTGATTGGGAATCATAGATGAAAAGAAAAGAGGACTTCCCATGGACCCCAAAAGCTAGCAGCTAGCCCGTAGAGCAGAGAGAGAGATCTCCCATGATTTAGCAAGCTGGATAACTTGGCTACAGAACAAGAGAACTGTAGGATCCCATGCCCTGCTGAAGGGAAAGTGCTAGCTCTTCTCTCTAAACATTTGAAGCTAGTAACCTGAATCTAGCAAACCTGAAACAAAGTCCATACTCAGCTCAGCTACAGATCAGGCAGCAGCGCAGACGGTAAAGAATCTGCCTGCATTGGAGGAGACCCGGGTTCAATCCCTGAGTCAGGAAGGTCCCCTGGAGAAGGGAATGGCAACCCACTCTAGTATTCTTGCCTGGAGAATTCCATGGACAGAAAAGCCTGGTAGATTATAGTCCATGGGGTCACAAAGAGTCAGATACAACTAAGCAACTAACTCATACACAGATTAGATGAACTCAGGCCCCTAACCAGAGGGCCTTATTGAATAATTGAAATGCACTTCTCTGGAAATAAATATTATTAACTTCCCTCTCCATGTCTTGTCTAAAATCAAAAGTTAAGACACATTCAAAGAAGCAAGAACATACGAGCTAGAGTTGAAAAAAGAAATGGTCAATAAAAGCAAACCCAGAGATGGCCCAGATGTTGGGCTTATCAGACAGGGACTTTCCATAACTATAATAAATAATAAATGTTAAGGGCTCTAGTGGGGAAAAAATGGACACTACACAAGTAGATGGGCAAAATCCACAGAGAACTGGAAGTTATAGAAATATTAGAAAATATATAACAGATATAAGAATCATTCAATGAACTTAGCTGACTGGACACAGCAGAGAAAAAAAAATTAGTGAAGCTTGTAGACAAGTCAATTGAAATGATCCAAAATTAAACTAAATAGAAGGAGGGAAGGAAGTTAAAAAGGGACAGAATCTGACTTCTGCAAGATAATAGCAACAGTAGCTGATCCCTGTACATGTAATAAAAGTCCAAGGAGAAGAGAGTGAAGCACAGGAGAAATCTGAAGAAATAATGGCTGAGAAATTTCTTCAGTTGATTAGTGATACCAACCCACAGATTCAAGAATCTCAGTGGACTCTAAGCAGGATAAACCCAAAGAAAACAGCTGGTGTGGGACTGTTGGACAGTCATATCCAACTCTTTGTGGCCTCAAGGACTGTAGCCCACCAGGCTCCACTGTCCATGGAATTTTCCAGGCAAGAATACTGGAGCAGATTGTCATTTCCTACTCCAGGGGATCTTCCCGACCCAGGGATTGACCCACATCTCTTGCGTCTCCTGCAGGCAGATTCTTTACTGCTAATGCCACCTGGGAAGCCCTGACATACCAGAGTTAAACTGTACTAAAAAGCAAAGACAAAGAACAGAACTTAAAAGCACCCAGATGGTGAAAAATCTTCACTTTCCAGGAAACAATAGTAAGAATGATGGCTAAATTCTCTCAGAAATCATGAAGACCAGAGAACACTAGAACCATATTTTTAAAGTCCTGAGAGGAGAATTGGGGGGTAAAAAGCTGGCAAGCTAAACTATTATATCCACTGAAAACCTCCTTTAAAAATTAAGGTAAAGACATTGCAGAGTACCACTGGGAGAACTCTCCCAACAGACAGTCACTGCAAAAAAAGCTAACAGGTTTTAGGTTGAAGGGAAATGATACCAAATGGAAGCAAGACTCTTAAGACAAAATGAAGGGATCAAAAGGATAATAAATACATAACTATAGACTTGCTTGGCATAAAAGCTTGGCTTTAAAACCCAAGTCATAGTAACCAATCCTTTGCCCTAAGGGAACCAGAGCCTTTTCATCTCAGAGTGCAGGCTCTCCAGCTGCAACAAAGAGTTGGCCCCTGTCTCCAACTCTCTGGTGACCTTGGGAAGGTGGCACAGTGGTAAAGAATCTGCTTGCAACGCAGGAAGCACGGCTTCAATCCCTGGGTTAGGAAGATCCTCTGGAATCGAAAATGGCAACCTACTCCAGTATCCTTGCCTGGAAAATTCCATGGACAGAGGAGCCTGGCTGGCTACAGTCCATGGGATCACAAAGAGTCAGGGCTGTGTCAACTGAGCACAGCCCCTACAGATGTTATCCTTGGGGCTCTTTCTTTCTTTCTTTCTTCTTGACTGTATTCTTTAAAAAATCATTTTACATTGAAACAGATTACTACCTGCCTGCATTGTGGCAGACGTTTTAGCATTTGGATAGATCTAGAAAGAAAGGAGCAGTTGGTGGGGCTGGGAGTGGGTTGGTGGGAAAGCTCTGTCCAGCTCACAACAGAGCTCATATGCAGAAGTCAATGGCTGAATGCTTCTTTGGTGTTTTAGTCCAAGAGATTTCCTTGTTCTGGGCAGGCAGATGAGGTGAATCGATGCCTTTTGCTTTATTGCTGTTACTAATGCTGCTTTAGTTTAGAATTCACAGCATGTAGAGCCCCAGAATGTGTCCCTCAGCCCACCCCCAGGGACACAACAGTGTACTTGTCTTTCAGTGCTGCAAACAGTCTTTTCTTTCCCCCGAAAGGTGTATGTCAAGGCTGTATACTGTCACGCTGCTTATTTAACTTCTATGCAGAGTACATCATGAGAAATGCTGGGCTGGAGTTAGCACAAGCTGGAATCAAGATTGCCAGGAGAAATATCAATAACCTCAGATATGCAGATGACACCACCCTTATGGCAGAAAGTGAAGAGGAACTAAAAAGCCTCTTGACGAAAGTAAAAGAGGAGAGTGAAGAAGTTGGCTTAAAGCTCAACATTCAGAAAACTAGAATTATGGCATCTGGTCCCATCATTTCATGGGAAATAGATGGGGAAACAATGGAAACAGTGTCAGACTATATTTTTGGGGGCTCCAAAATCACTGCAGATGGTGATCGCAGCAATGAAATTAAAAGATGCTTACTCCTTGGAAGGAAAGTTCTGACCAACCTAGATAGCATATTGAAAAGCAGAGACATTACTTTGCCAACAAAGGTCCATCTAGTCAAGGCTATGGTTTTTCCAGTAGTCATGTATGGATGTGAGAGTTGGACTGTGAAGAAAGCTGAGTGCTGAAGAATTGATGCTTTTGAACTGTGGTGTTGGAGAAGACTCTTGAGAGTCCCTTGGACTGCAAGGAGATCCAACCAGTCCATTCTAAAGGAGATCAGCCCTGGGTGTTCTTTGAAAGGAATGATGCTAAAGCTGAAACTCCAATACTTCACCTCATGTGAAGAGTTGACTCATTGGAAAGGACTCTGATGCTGGGAGGGATTGGGGGCAGGAGGAGAAAGGGACGACAGAGGATGAGATGGCTGGATGGCATCACTGACTCGATGGACGTGAGTCTGAGTGAACTCCGGGAGTTGGTGATGGACAGGGAGGCCTGGCATGCTGTGATTCATGGGGTCGCAAAGAGTCGGACACGACTGAGCGACTGAACTGAACTGAGTTTCCAGCACTGTTTCCNACCTAGATAGCATATTGAAAAGCAGAGACATTACTTTGCCAACAAAGGTCCATCTAGTCAAGGCTATGGTTTTTCCAGTAGTCATGTATGGATGTGAGAGTTGGACTGTGAAGAAAGCTGAGTGCTGAAGAATTGATGCTTTTGAACTGTGGTGTTGGAGAAGACTCTTGAGAGTCCCTTGGACTGCAAGGAGATCCAACCAGTCCATTCTAAAGGAGATCAGCCCTGGGTGTTCTTTGAAAGGAATGATGCTAAAGCTGAAACTCCAATACTTCACCTCATGCAAAGAGTTGACTCATTGGAAAGGACTCTGATGCTGGGAGGGATTGGGGGCAGGAGGAGAAAGGGACGACAGAGGATGAAATGGCTGGATGGCATCACTGACTCGATGGACGTGAGTCTGAGTGAACTCCGGGAGTTGGTGATGGACAGGGAGGCCTGGCATGCTGTGACTCATGGGGTCGCAAAGAGTCGGACACGACTGAGCGACTGAACTGAACTGAGTTTCCAGCACTGTTTCCGGTTGTTGGCCTTTTGTGTATCTTCTCAGGTATTTTAACGAAAAAGTTAGAGAGGTTACATCAGGTAAGTCTAGTTTGTTTTTTTGACTTTTTATTACTTGCTGTTGCTACTGTGTCACTTCAGTCATGTCCGACTCTGTGTGACCCCATAGACGGCAGCCCACCAGGCTCCCCCATCCCTGGGACTCTCCAGGCAAAAATACTGGAGTGGGGTGCCATTGCCTTCTCCAATGCATGAAAGTGAAAAGTGAAAGTGAAGTTGCTCAGTTGTGTCCTACTCTTAGTGACCCCATGGACTGCAGCCTGCCAGGCTCCTCCATCCATGGGATTTTCCAGGCAAGAGTGCTGGAGTGGGGTGCCATTGCCTTCTCCTTTCATTACTTAAATTCATATAAATAGGAAAGTCGAAAGAATTTTACAGGAAGTTTCTATACACCTTCCACCTAGATTCAATACCTAAGGTATTGATTTTGCTTATTAATGGTAAATTTTAAGACCCACAAAAAACAGTTTAAGCAGATTGTTATTTTGCACACCCTCAGGACCTATGAACATTAAACATGCTTTGTAATGTTAATAGTAAAAATATTTAACCAGAGAAAACCTGGAGTATAAATAATTTTTCTATAAATGATATGTCAGCATTACATTAATAAATGGAGAACTGAAGCAATCATTTTAACAACTCATGTTTTATAAAATTTTAATGAGACTTACTTGAATAATTTTTTATAATGATCCACCTCATTCTATAGATTAAAATTGGTTGAATGATGGGAAAGGAGAAATAAATGACCCAGATGTCAATTTGGGCCTATGTTGTCCCAAGAAAAAATTTACCTAAACTATAAATCAGTTTGGGCTTTCCTGGTGGCTCAGAGAGTAAAAAATCTACCTGCAGTGTGGGAGACCTGGATTCAGTCCCTGGGTTGGGACGATCCCCTGGAGGAGAGCATGGCCACCCATTCTAATATTCTTGCCTGGAGAATCTCCATGGACAGAGGAGCCTGGCGGGCTACAGTCCATGGTGTCGCAAAGCATCGGACATGATTGAATGACTAAGCACAACACATAAATCAATTTAGAATTCAAGACATCTCTTTTTATAGCTAACTTCTTTTAAAGGACATTATATAGTCATATGGGCTTCCCTGATGGCTCAGACGGTAGTCTGTCTGCCTGCAGTAGTTTCTTGCAACAGAATGAGAACAAGAATGAGAAGATTCTTGACTTTGTAATTCATCACCTTCCAACACGCTCACAATTTGGGAGAAACTGACATCAGCCACTGGGCTGACTTCTTGAGAAGCTGAAGGATGATGGCCTCAAAGTTCTTTACAAGGAGCACTTCAACTCCAACTTCCTTTAAAGGGCTATGTTTTTATACCAAAACTTTGTTATAATATTTCTCCACTTTACATTTTTCTCCTCTCAATACAGCATTTTAAACAGCCCAGCCAAGGGACCCTAAAGCAGTCTTAAGTCTTACATAACAATTCCCTGCATATTATTATTATTTTTTAAACTGCTTTTCCCTGGCACACATTACAAAGAAGTTTTCCTATATATCAAAACTAAAGGCTTGGACGGAGCCCATGTTTGTTTCAACTTGAATCACCACCCACCTGGGTCGGAGTCAGGCTGGCAGTCCAAAGGGAAAATACTGCCTAAGTGTATTACAGCCTCTGGATCTGTCCCCCTGCTCAGGAGCACAGAAGCGGATCAACTGGGAGAGGCCACAAGGCAAATTTGCCTGGAGATGAATTCTGGGAGGCAGCAGGGTTGAGAGTAGCTCAGCCATTTCCGGGGAGTAAGTTGCAATGACTTCTGAGAGGAACCATTTGAGAAAGGGCAAGGTTGCTCATGATTCCTAAGTAAGGGCTTGCTGAAGCATTGTTTTAAGCTAGAAAGGCTTTCAAGGCAAGCCTTTTCCTTTTGGAGAAGTTTAAGACCTGAAAACCAGCCACCTTTGGTTATTATAAAACTTCCAAATGTATATAACATTTTAAAACAAAGACTCACATTCGAGAACTCACTTAAAATAAAAAGTAACTAGAATCGATCCGTTCTTTGCTTCTAGAGGTCCTTTTTGATTCTAGATTTTACATATTCTAAAAGTAGAATCCTTTTCCAAAAGAACATTCAGGAAAAGGAAAGTTCATTTTGTTCGCTAATTGTGGCTCTCTCCTTTTCCCCATAGATCAGATTCTGCCAGGTGAGTAAACTGTCAGTTGGCTGAGTCCAGCTGTCAAGTATCTTTATCTCTCTAAGCCTCTAGGACATTGCTCATCAAGGATAGGCATTTGTTGACAGAGGAATCTCTCTGTCAAAGGGTCTAGCAACATGCTGGGTCTCCTGAGAAGCTGGTGAGGAGGAGGTATTCTGTGCCTTATTTGGGGTTAGTCAAGAGCCCAAAAGCCTGGGAGACCATACCGGCTGCTCTAGGAGGTTTTATGGCTGTGACTGGAGAACATCATTTCCAGCTGCCCCGCTGAGTGGCTGGATAGCTTGGGACACGTTACTTCATCTCTAAGGCCTATTTCCTCCTCTGTAAAATGGGGCTAATGGTAACAACCACATCTGTGTGCTGTTTTGTGTTTTATAATTTATTTTCATTTCTGGCTGTGCTGGGTCTTCGTTGCTATGCAGGCTTTCCTTTAGTTGCAACAAGTAGGGGCTGCTCTTTAGTTGCAGTGCTTCGGCTTTTCCTTGCAGTGGCTTCTCTTACGGGGCACAGGCCCCATGAGAGCCTGGGGAGTGTGGGCTGCAGCAGTTGCAGCTCCCGGGTTCTGGAGCACAGGCTCAGTAGGTGCGGCGCACGGGTCTAGGTGCTCCTCCTCATGTGGGATCTTCCTGNCTAGGTGCTCCTCCTCACGTGGGATCTTCCTGGACCGGAGACTGAACCTGTGTCTCCCGCATTGGCAGGCAGATTCTTTACCACTGAGCCACCAGGAAGCCCCAGTGAGCTGTTTTTCAGATTAATTAAAATAGAAAGAGCACAAAGTAAATGTTAAACCCATGTCAGCCATTACTATCAGACGTCTGTGTGTGTGTTTGACGCATGTAACTGTACTACAACCAAATGTCACTTGTGCCAGTAGAACTGCATTGTCAGCTCTAGTCAGATAGATCTAGTCAGATATAAACTTTCATGATTGTGAAAAGATCACCAAGAGGAAACAGTGAACTGACTGCTGAGGCCGGGGGAGAGCCGGAATCTCTAGGGCATTTGCCCCCACCCTCCCTTGCAGCTCTGGCCACCAGTGAGAGGTACCTTGTTTGGACCAAGAGAAAGCACTCCAGGGAGCCTCTTAGAGCCGGGGTCCCCAGCCTCTGGGATTTAATGCCTGATGATCTCAGGTGGAGCTGGTGCAATAAAAATAGAAAGAAAGTGCACAATAAATGTAGTGTGCTTGAATCATCCCCAAACCATCCACCCCTCCATCCACAGAAAAACTGTCTTCCACAAAACTGGTCCCTAGTGCCAAAAAGGCTGGGGAACATTATTGTATGGAGCAGGCTTTGTGTGTGTGTGTGTGTGTGTATGTAAAGTTCTTCAACAAATACACTAAGTTCTGCTGTGGGGATACATCATGGATCCACAAAGAAAACCCAGTCGAAAGAAACATGGATGCAGAAACATCATCAAGACCTCACAAATGCTTGAGTACTTTTGCTGCCTGTATTTACAGATAGACCCTTGAAAAGGACCCAAAATGTGGCCCAAATAGTCACTACATGACAATGATTTTAATTTCACTAGTGTCCGTATGGCTACAGTTTAGTTTCACATAAATTCACATTAAATACAATTACAAAATGCAATTTCTCCCCCTAAGGGATGATTTTATTGATTTTTCATCCATTTTGCTAAGTATATTTTCAAAGTAGAGGTGTGTATACCTGGTAATAGTAAATAAAATTAATAGATATTAGGAAATGGGCATCACTGAGAGATATTCAGATTCTTTCATATCTTCTAGTTTCTAAATGAAATGTAATTAGCTTTTGGCTTCTATTGCCAGAGAAACACAGGAGAACTCGTCCTTTCATTTCCATTTGAGAACCAAAAATCCGATCTCTTTTTCTGTGCCCAGTAGCAGAAAATTGTTTAACTTGTCCCTTGTTAATGAATATTTCTATTAAACAATTTAATCCCATTTTACTGGTCTTCACCTGTAAAAAAAAGAGAGATGTACAGGGAAGTGAAGTAATTCACCTAATCTCATGCATGTAGTAAGTGGAAAACATAGTGTTCTGATCCAGAGCCTACCTCCTTTACTACTTCCATTGTCTTCCTGCCAACAAGGGGAACTATAGTAATACTTATCTACTGTATTAAGTAAGGTGTTGGAGGCTTCCCTGGTGAAGAATATGCCTGCAGTGCAGGAGACCTGGATTCGATCCCTGGGTGGGGAAGATCACCTGGAGAAGGGGATGGCTCCCACTCCAGCATCCTTGCCTGGGACAGCGGAGACTTGAGGGCTACAGTCCATGGGGCCGCCAAGTGTTGGGCACAGCTGAGCAACTCACACTTTCGCTTCACTTTTTTGAGGAAGGCTACAGAATGTGCACACCGTGGGCTTTAGCAGTGTTTGTAATATGCTATCTCCTCAATTTAGGTCATGGATTCACAGGGATTTATTTTTATGTTTCCTAATTTACATCAATGTCACTTATGAACTTTTATATGTATCATTTACTCCACAATTAAAACTGTTAAAAAAAATCCCAGTACTGGTATAAAGATGTATGGGTAAAATCTAAAGACTAATTCTTCAGGTTGCTCTAAAATTTGACTTGTTTCTACAAGGCTGGGGAAAGGAGAGATTGGAATGGTGATTTAGTAAAAGGTGGAGAGCAAATCTCAACTCTGGTCACACACTGACTGGTAAGACAACTTGTTCCTCTGGAATCCAGTTTTCTCAGAACTACTCTTTCTCCAGTAATTCATGGTTTTGGTGGGAGATGAATGATTCCACTTACTGGATACCACTGATTGGAGCCAAGAGTGCTCCCTGAAGACAAGATTCTGTAACTCCGATAATTCATTTCCTGGCCTGAGTCGATCTGTCTATAAGCAGGCACGTGATTCAGGCTAAGCCAATCCGTGTCCTTTACCTAGAATTTTAGGACCAAAATTAGAATACTGTTTAGATTCAAACTGAGATCTGGTAGTATATTTTTGGAGAAAAATTCATTTGTATTCAAAAAGAAGGAATGCAAGGCAGACCAAAAAAAGAAAAAAACAGGACAAGCCACTGGGAATCTTGATGGCATTCAAGGCTTGGTTCCAGAAGTTCTCAAGGCCCAGCTACACCCAAGACCTTCCAAAGATAAGCTGTTTTGTAAGAATCCACAATATACATTTAATAAAGTACCTTTTAAAAGTACTTTTTAAAAAGTTTTTTTATAACCTAATAGAGTTCTAATTTCCTTACATTAATTAATCAGCAGATGTTACTGCAAAGGTATAAGAAGACACTTATCCAGATAATAAGGACTTTCTCTTTTAGTCACTGAGAGTTGAAGAGGTTATAGGCTCACAGCAACTATTTCTACTAAATAGCCAAAAGAAGATACAAATAGCAAACCAAGAAGTATACCTGTGTGTGTGTGTGTATGTGTGTGTGTGTATGTGTGTGTGTACGCACATGCATGCTTGTGGTCAGTTGCATCCAACTTGACTCTGCGACCTTATGGTCTGTAGTCCATCAGCTTCCTCTGTCTATGGGATTCTCCAGGCAAGAATACTGGTGTGGGTTGCCATTTCCTCCTGCAGGGGATCTTCCCATCTCAGGGATTGAACTCTGGCATCTCCTGGATCAGCAGGTGGATTCTTTACCACTGAGCCACCTGGAAAGCTATTGGTCATGTCAAAAAACAGACAAAAGTAAAATCACCAGAGTTGCAAAAAAGAGGATAAAAAAAAAAATTGAGAGGCAAAGCAGGAATAACAGCTCTCAATAAACATGAATGAACTATTTAAATTCTGTGCAAATGCATCAGTTTGGTGTAAAATAAAAGGTGTGGACCAGATAACTGCCTACCTCCTTACTAGCTCTAAAATTCTTTAGTTTTGATGTTAAAAACATCAATGATAATTTATAATGTTTTTAAAGTCCTCAAAATGTGACAAAGAATAAAAATGGAGGTCTTAGCTAACTTAGTACCAATGATAGAATCAGACAACCTGGTTCAGAATCTGCTTTATTGGCTAGTTATCAAGTTTGCATTGGTGAAAAATTGTTACTAGCTCTCAGAGGTGATTTGTAAATATCAGATATAGCTCAGGCTCTGTAGATACTAAAATTACATAGAAATGTTGTATAAGGACACAAGAAAGCAAAATCCAACCCCTATCATTTTATTTCTTGATGGTTTTTAATTTAAAATCACTACTCAATTTATCTTTCTTTTAAAGTCTAGTTTGTTTTTCCTTTCACACCAGTGGTCCACTTTATCATCAATATTTTCTCTATTGTAATTTAGTATAATATGTATATATAGAGAGTAATGATTACAAAATATTTTTGACAAGTATGGAAAATAGTAGTTAATGTTTTCCATCTGCTTGCTGTATGCTGTCATGAAAAGAACCATTGGCCCTATAGAATCAGGAAACACCTATATAAGTACATGACAGAAATACAAATGTTTAATGAATTAATTTTGATCACTTACACATTTTTGTAAATGTTACCACATGTTGTTTAAATTACCCATTATCAAAAATAGTGCCCAAATGCTATCACTTCCTAGAGCTTCGCTATGGAAAGTTTTAAAGCTTGTAATTATTTAAATTTATTTGTGGAAAACGAACTGTTGTTTCTTTCTAGATATCTGATTTCTAAAGCTGAAGTTCAAGTTCTGAAATCTTCCTTCTAAGAACTTTTGTGACGCTGTCACAAAGTGTTTTGTTTAGTAGACTTAAGTTCTCCAAAAAAAGTCAAAACCAAGAACTCTAACGACCTCAAGTTCAAACTACAGATTGCAAAAGGGAATGCAGAACGTGTCACAATTTCGACCTGCAGGCTTGGAAGGCACTGCAGATTGTCTGTGTCCTAGGAAGTCAGGCGGTGCTGGTGGTGCAGGAGACGCAGTAGATGTGGGTTTGATCCCCGGGTTGGAGAGATCCCCTGCAGAAGGAAATGGCAACCCATTCCGTATTCCTGCCTGGGAAATGCCATGGACAGAGGAGCCTGGCGGGCTATATAGTTCATGGGGTTGCAAAGAAACGGACATACCTGAGTGCGCACACGCAGGAAGTCACCAGAGCTCTGTTCCATGTAGGGATCCAACTGTCCTCACCTCACCCCACGCTCCCGAGGGATTGTGCCGGAGGAAGAGAGCTCCGTCAAGACAACAGGAAGGAGTCTAGGAACTCTTTCTAGACAAGTCTGTTTCACCAACTTGGCACCGAGATCAGAAAGGCTTCCCATAGCCAATGTAATTGTTCTAAATATTGCAAATACTGGCATAGGAATTTGTTGTTTCTTGAATAATGATTGCGTTCTTATAAAAGCAGCACTATTTCAAACTCTTTAAAGACAGGTGTTCTAATTATGCCCATTTAAATGCCCAGGGTGACACACCTAAGATGTTGCCCAGCAGAGGGTGAACACAGGTGCCTGACTATGGAGCTGGTGTTCTGACCACTGCATAAGGTAAAGGGCTAGATATTGCTTCAAATGACACAAACAGAACTTCTTGTCTTAGGTGACATCATCAGGGATTTACTGAACAGATTTCCCAGGCTGAGTTTTTAGTCTTATATTAATGTTTACAGAATGTGGTTTATCCCAATTCATATTGCACATGTAAATTTCACACAGTGAAAATTAAAAAAAAAAAAAAAAGGCATGAAATCACACAGCTTGCCCATCTGGAGTACTGGCAGAGTAGGTATCAAAGACTCTGCACGGCACTCCCTTCTCCAAATAATTAAGCCAATGTAAAGTCCACAAGGGCCAGGAGCTCTTGCAAACAGGAAAAACCTTGAATACACACATACACACATACATTTTGCCTGAGGAGAGGTGACATATCAGATATTCACATCCCAAAACATGAAGAACCATTGCACTAAAATCTTTTAAATTGTAGAACTGTGATTCCCCCCATAACTTTTATTATATAGGAAGAATGTTAATCCACACAGGAAAATCTGCCCTGTTTGTTATATTTCTCATAGTAAGGTAATAAACTAGTATTGTGATTTATTAAAAAGCAAAGTAAGAGAAAAACTAAAAATGCACTAAGGTTTACAATGCATATGTAATACAACCATGTTAAAAGAAGCAACATTAAATTGGAATAAAGTGAATCATTTTATCATTAATACAGGTCTTAGAGTCTCTGAGATATCTTTATTTTACTCAATCCTGAAGGGAAAGGAACAAATGGTTCCTTTCTGTTTGAAACACCTTACAAAGTCACTTCTCTGAGGTTACATCTTAGAGATAATCTGTCTTTAGGATTCATGTTGGAATTCAAATGAACTGTTACAACACAATGTAAAAACTTCAATTGTATGTGGGTAATATGGTAAAATCATTGAACATCTTTGATAAAAAGCACCTATTGTGCTGAGAAATGGCAAATTTTAGTGATTCAACAACTGACTTGAATCCTCAATACCGTGGTACAAAATGGAGCAGGGAGTGTGAGAAAGAAGGGTTTGCTGATGTAGATATTATCAGGTTGAGAAGACTGAAGATTTTCCACATAAGCACATTTCCCCTTAGGAAAAAACACATTATAGCACAGAAATATAAAAATCTTACCCAGTCCTAATCTCTTTTTTATGAAGCAAATGAGTACACATCATCTTTAGTGTCTGCAAGGAAATTGCATTGGAACCATACAACCTCCTCTTATTGAGTTTTGTATTATAGAAAGTAAAAAATTTAATCCCTTTTGAGAGTTAACAAATATAAGGATTTCTCCTTTCAGAGTGTAGGAAACAAAATAGAGAATTTATATTCTTGTTATATATTATCAGTGCATGATAATATACTGATTGGAAGTGTTTGGATCTAGGCTTGTCAATACAAGTTGACAAGCTAACTTATTCAACAAGTTATAATTCAACAAGAAAGTTGAATAATATTCATGTGGTATCCAATAACTGTTGAACTTGTTTCTTCTATAAGTGTGCTTTGTTAATCTTGATAATGAATGGAAGATAATAAGAAAGGAATTGTATAGCAGTTTATACAAGAAAAGTTTTTTCCAAAGTGGATGATGATATTTGATTTCTGTGCTTCTTTTTTGAGGAAATTTAACTTTAGAAGTTCTTGGTCCTGTGGGGCTCAGGAAATACTGGCAGTGGACTAGTGCTTGCTGAATAAAATGAAGTGCGCTCAGACACAAGTGCTCAGGGACAGATTCTGCACTGGTGAAGCCATACCGGCAACTTTAATAAATAAACCCCAATGTTTTGGTGCCTTACCACAATAAAAGTGTAATTCTCATTCGTGTAACAGTCACTGTTGATGCTCCTAGTCAGTGAGTGGCTATCTTGACTCCAATAATTCAGGGACCCAGGTTCCTGCCAACTTCTGGTGTCATAATCCAATTGGCCTCTTCTGTTGCCTGTGTCTAGATGGCAGATGGGACAGAGAGCTTCTTACAGATCTTGGCCTACAGGTGACACACATCACTTCCACGTGACTACTGGTCACGTGGCCACACACATAAGTCAAAGGAATTAGAAAACGTGGTCCTTGATTGAGCAGCCATGTTTCAGTTAAATTTCATATTATGGAAAAGTAGCAAACTTTCGCTTGAAGGAGGCATCCAATATCATTGACTCTTAACCGCTTTATATTACATTAAAATAAATTTCCAGATGGATCACTTTTTAATGCAAATTTTTCCCTCTTCAGCAAGTGCTGCTGGAAAAGCTGGACAGCTGCATGTAAATCAATGGAGTTAAAACACACCCTCTAACCATACACAGAAATAAACTCAAAATAGCTTAAAGATCTAAGTGTAACATGACATTGTAAAACAATTTAAATGTAACCATGACACCATAGAACATAGACAAAACATTCTCTGACATAAATCACACTGCTGTTTCCTTAGGTCGGTCTCTCAAGGCAATCGAAATAAAAACAAAAATAAACAAATGGGACCTAATTAAACTTACAGGCTTCTGCATAGCAAAGGAAATCATAAACAAAATGAAAAGACAACCTACAAAATGTAAGAAAATATTTGCAAAAGGTGTGACTGTCAAATGACTTATTTCAAAAAATACAAATAGCTCATATAATAACAAAGAAACCCAATCAAAAAATGGGCAGAAGACCTAAACAGACATTTCTCAAAAAAAAACAAAAAAACAAAAAAACAAAAAGACACACAGATGGCCAACAGGCTCATGAAAAGATGTTCAACATTGCTAATTATTTGTTTAGTTGCTAAATCCTGTCCTACTGTTTCCTATCCTGTGGACTGCAGCCTGCCAGCCTTCCCCGTCCTTCACTATCTCCCAGAGTTTGTTCAAATTCATGTCCATTGAGACAGTGATGTTATCTAACCATTTCATCCCCTGTCACCCCCTTCTCCTCTCACCTTCAATCTTTCCCAGCATCAGAGTCTTTCCCAATCAGGAGACCAAAGCATTGGATCTTCAGCTTCAGCATCAGTCCTTCCAATGAATATTCAGGGTTTATTTCCTTTAGGATTGATTGGTGTGATCTCCTTGCAGTCCAAGGGACTCTCAAGAGTCTTCTTTCAGCACCACAATTCTAAAGCATCAATTAACCAGCACTCAGCCTTCAAACGGCAACTCACTCCAGTGTTCTTGCCTGGAGAATCCCAGGGAAAGTGGAGCCTGGTGGGCTGCCATCTATGGGGTCACACAGAGTCGGACATGCCTGAAGTGACTTAGCAGCAACAGCAGCAGCAGCAGCCTTCTTTATGGTCCAACTCTCATGTCTGTACATGACTACATGGACTTTTGTCAGCAAAGTGATGCCTCTGCTTTTTAATACACTGTCTGGGTTTGTCATAGCTTTCTTTCCAAGGAGCAAACATCTATAACTTCATGGCTACAATCACAGTCCTCAATGATTTTAGAGTCTAAGAAATAAAATCTGTCACTGTTTCCATTTTTTCCCCTTCTATATGCCATGAAGTGATAGGACCAGATGCCATGATCTTTGTTTTTTGAATGTTGAGTTTTAAACTAGCTTTTTCACTTTCCTCTTTCACCCTCATCAAGAGACTCTAGTTTCTTCTCACTTTCTGCCATTAGAGTGGTATCATTTTCTACATTCACTCTTATGGTAGAAAGCAAAGTGGAACTAAAGAGCCTCTTGATGAAAGTGAAAGAGGAGAGTGAAAAAGCTGGCTTAAAACTCAACATTCAAAAACTAACATCATGGCATCCAGTCCCATCACTTCACGGCAAATAGATAGGGAAACAATGGAAAAAGTGACAGACTTTATTTCCTTGGGCTCCAAAATCACTGCAGATGGTGACTGCAGCCATGAAATTAAAAGACTCTTGCCCCTTGGAAGAAAGCAATGACCAACCTATACAGCATATTAAAAAGCAGAGACTTTACTTTTCTGATAAAGGACCATCTAATCAAAGCTATAGTTTTTTCCAGTAGTCAAGTATGAATGTGAGAATTGGACCTTAAAGAAGTCTGAACACTGAAGAATTGATGCTTTTAAACTAAGGTATTGGATAAGACTCTTGAGAGTCCCTTGGACTGCAAGGAAATTAAACCAGTCAATCCTAAAGGAAATCAGTCCTGAATATTCATTGGAAGGACTGATGTTGAAGCTGAAACTCCAATACTTTGGCCACTTGATGCAAAGCATAGGCTCATTAGAAAGGACTCTGATGCTGGGAAAGACTGAAGGCAAGAGAACAGGATGACAGAGGATGAGATAGTTGGAAGGCATCACTATCTCAATGAACATGAATTTGAGCAAGCTCTGGGAGATGGTGAAGGACAGGGAAGCCTGGAGTGCTGTAGTCGCAAAGAGTCACAAAGAATCGGATACAACTGAGTGACTGCTGCTGCTGCTGCTAAGTTGCTTCAGTCATGTCCAATTCTGTGCAACCCCAGAGATGGCAGCCTACCAGGTTCCTCCATTCCTGGGATTCTCCAGGCAAGAACACTGGAGTAGGTTGCCATTGCCTTCTTCAGTGCATGAAAGTGAAAAGTGAAAGTGAAGTCATTCAGTCGTGTCCGACTCTTAGCGACCCCAAGGACTGCAGCCTACCAGGCTCCTCCATCCATGGGATTTTCCAGGCAAGAGTACTGGAGTGGGTTGCCATTGCCTTCTCTGAACTGAGCGACTGAACAACAACAAATCTGCATATTTGAGGTTGTTGATATTTCTCCTGGATTCCAGCTTGTGATTCATCCAGCCTGGCATTTCAGATGATATACTATGCACATAAGTTAAATAAGCAAGGTGACAATATATAGCCTTGTGGTACTCCTTTCCCAATTTTCAACCAATCTATTGTTGCATGTCTGATTCTAACTGTTGCTTCTTGACCCACATACAGGTTTCTCAGGAGACAGAGGATTTATAATAATTATATGATAATTATAATAATTTGCTAATTATTAGAGAAATGCAAATCAAACTATAACGAGGTATCACCTCACACTGCTCAGAATGGCCATCATCAAAAAACCTACAAACACTACATGCTGGAGAGGATGTGGAGAACAGGGAACCCTCCTGCACGGTTGGTGGGAATGTAATTTGATACAGTCACCGTGTAGAACAGTATGGAGATTCAGTACTGCGAGTACACCCTGAGAAAAGCCACAATTCAAAGACACATATACCCCAGTGTTTGTTCACTGTAGCGCTATTTACAATAGCCTGGACATGGAAATGACCTTGATGTCCATGGACAGATGAATGGATAAAGAAGCTGTGGTATGTATATACAATGGAATATGATTCAGCCATAAAAGGGAATGGATTTGAGTCAGTTGTAGTGAGGTGGATGAAGCTAGAACCTGTTATACAGAGCTAAATAAGTCCAAAAGAGAAAAATATTATATATTAACACGTTTGCCAACAAAGGTCCATTTAGTCAAGGCTATGGTTTTTCCAGTGGTCATGTATGGATGCAAGAGTTGGACTGTGAAGAAGGCTGAGTGCCAAGGAATTGATGCTTTTGAACTGTGGTGTTGGAGAAGACACTTGAGAGTCCCTTGGACTACAAGGAGATCCAACCAGTCCATTCTGAAGGAGATCAGCCCTGAGATTTCTTTGGAAGGAATGGTGCTAAAGCTGAAACTCCAGTACTTTGGCCACCTCATGCGAAGAGTTGACTCATTGGAAAAGACTCAATGCTAGGAGGAATTGTGGGCAGGAGGAGAAGGGGACGACAGAGGATGAGATGGCTGGATGGCATCACTGACCCGATGGACGTGAGTCTGAGTGAACTCCGGGAGTTGGTGACGGACAGGGAGGCCTGGCGTGCTGAGATTCATGGGGTCGCAAAGAGTCAGACACGACTGAGTGACTGAACTGAACTGAACATGTATATATGGAATTTAGAAAAATTGTACTGATAATCCTCTTTGTAGGGAAGGACTGGAGATACAGACATAGAGGATTTATGAACACAGTAGAGGAAGAAGAGGTTGAGATAAATTGAGAAAATGACATTGACCTATATGCACTACCATGTATGAAACAGATAGCTGGTGGGAAGCTGCTATATAACACAGGGAGACTAGCTTGGCACTCTGTGACAACCTAGAAGCATAGGATGGGATAGGAGGGAGAGAGGTTCAAGAGGGAGGAGATGTGTGTGTATATATATATATACACACACATAATACATATAGTTATGCCTGATTCACATCGCTATACGGCAGAAAGTGTCATGGAATCTGGAGTTCCAAAACACACCTCGGAGGACTCTCAAGACAGTGGAGTACAGTTTATTACACCAGCGAGTCCAAGGGGAATCAGTTCCCAACAAGGAACCCTGATGTATCTGAGGCCCAGTTTTATACCCCCTGCTATGTGATCAGTTACATGTTAGCAACCTCTGTTGTATATGACTGAATTTTATAACAAGTAGGTGCTAGGAGAACAATTAAGGTGAAAGGGGGGGAATGCTGATTATACATCAAGGGGGGATATCTCCGTGGTTAATGTAACAGCGGCAGACTGACCTCAACTACAATCTCCACTTTCCATCTGTAGGGAGGGAAGTCTCCAGGAGACCTGGTTTTCATTAGCAATGGTTTCCTCACTCTTGGGCAGGGTTCAGGCCCAGTTTACATCCTGTCTTTAAGATGGATGACAGGCTTCAAGATGGAGTCTCTCCTGCTTTCCTCACACTGGCCCCAACAAAAGTAACACAACATTGCAAAGCAATTAATCTCCAAGTAAACAAATAATAGAAACCTTCTGAAAGGTTGTTGCTGAGCTGTGAAAGAGGCTGGGATTCTTGGCCTCCAGAGGAGAGGAATTCAATCCAGGGCCAGTGACGAGGCTTGATCGTTCAAAGCTTTTGTGTGATAAAGTTTTATTAAAGTATAAAAGAGATAGACAAAGGTTCTGACATAGAAATCAGAAGGAGGCAGAAAGAGTGCCCCTCTACTAGTCTTCAGCAGTATGTTATATTCCTATCAGCAGGCTGTTAATTAGAGAAAGGAAATGTCTCGAAACTCAGAGTGGTATCAGTACCCTCATCCACAGGGTGGATAACATACATTTTGAGATAACATTAGCACAAAGTGAGTTGTCCTGGGCCATAAGATGATTGACATAAATTTTGAAGAAAGGCAGGTTTCCAAGCAAAGACATAGTCTCATTACCATAACTTAAGAGAACATTTGCAAGAGTCAAACATACTGGTTTGTCAAGTGGCTTCTGAGTCTTAGGTGGAACCAACCTGAAGAAAGAATGTTCAGTTCAGTTCAGTTGCTCAGTTGTGTCTGACTCTTTGTGACCCCATAGACTGTAGCATGCCAGGCCTGGACCAAACACCACCTCCCGGAATTTACTCAAACTCATGTCCATTGAGTTGGTGATGCCTTCCTACCATCTCACCCTCTGTTGTCCCCTTCTCCCCACCGCCAATCTTTCCAAGCATCAAGGTCTTTCAAATGAGTCAGTTATTTGCATCAGGTGGCCAAAGTACTGCAGCTTTAGCTTCAGCATCAGTCCTTCCAATAAATACCCAGGACTGATTTCCTTTAGGATGGACTGGTTGGATCTCCTTGCAGTCCAAGGGACTCTCAAGAGTCTCTTCCAACACCACAGTTCAAAAGCATCAGTTCTTTGGTGCTCAGCTTTCTTCACAGTCCAACTCTCACATCCATACATGACTACTGGAAAAACCATAGCTTTGACTAGACAGACATTTGATAGCAAAATAGTGTCTCTGCTTTTTAATATGCTGTCTTGGTTGGTCATAACTTTTCTTCCAAGGAGCAACTGTCTTTTAATTTCATGGCTGCAGTCACCATCTGCAGTGATTTTGGAGCCCCCCAAAATAAAGTCTGTCACTGTTTCCGTTGTTTCCCCATCTATTTGCCATGAAGTGATGGGACCAGATGCCATGAGTTTAGTTTTCTGAATGTTGAGCTTTAAGTCAACTTTTTTACTCTCCTCTTTCACTTTCATCAAGAGGCTCTTTAGTTCTTCTTTGCTTTCTGCCATAACGATGGTGTCATCTGCATATCTGAGGTTATTGATATTTCCCCCAGTTATCTTGATTCCAGCTTGTGCTTCATCCACTCCAGCATTTCTCATTATGTACTCTGCATATAAGTTAAATAAGCAGGGTGACAATATACAGCCTTGACATACACCTTTCCTGATTTGGAACCAGTGTGTTGCTCCATGTCCAGTTCTAACTGTTGCTTCCTGACTTGCATACAGATTTCTCAAGAGGCAGGTCAGGTGCTCTGGTTTCCCATCTCTTTAAGAATTTTCCGCAGTTGGTTGTGCTCCACACAGTCAAAGGCTTTGGCATAGTCAATAAAGCAAAAGTAGATGTTTTCCTGGAACTCTCTTGCTTTCTCAATGATCCAACAGATGTTGGCAATTTGATCTCTGGTTCCTCTGTCTTTTCTAAATCCCGTTTGAGCATCTGGAAGTTCACAATTTATGTACTGTTGAAGGCTGGCTTGGAGGATTTTGAGCATTACTTTGCTAGAGTGTGAGATGAGTGCAATTCTGTGGTAGTTTGAGCATTCTTTGTCACTGCCTTTCTTTGGGATTGGAATGAAAACTGACCTTTTCCAGTCCTGAGCAGTGGCCGCTGCTCAGTTTTTCAGATTTGTTGGCATATTGAATGTGGCACTTTCACAGCATCATCTTTTAGGATCTGAAATAGCTAAACTGGAATTCCATCATCTCCACTAGCTTTGTTCATCGTGATGCTTCCTAAGACCCACTTGACTTTGCATTCTAGGATGTCTGGCTCTAGGTGAGTGATCACACCATCCTGATAATGTGGATCGCGAAGGTCTCTGTCGTGAAGAAAGAAAGAGTGTAGGGTAAGTACATAGTTCATTAACATAGCTTAAGAAAAACGTTTCTGTAAGAAAAATGTTTCCATAAGAAAAACGCACTGCTTAGCTCAAGGTTTGAGAAAAGTTAAGTTCAGGTGGAACCAGGTGTAGTCATGGCAACACAGAATTTTAAAAGATATCTCCTTTTAAATTTGTATAGAGAAAGAAAAAATTCTGACACTTGTAGTTTGTTTCCTTCTGCCCCTTAAGAGAGAGATAAAAATGTCTAACACTTGCAGCCTGTTTTCTTCCTCTGGAGACCCCTTAGCCTTCCTGCCTGTTACCCTCTCACTCCCATCTTTTGTTTCAGCAAAGGTGAGCTCAGCTTACACTGGTCTCTCTGCTACTACAGTAGCCTGAATAAAATGTTTGGCCACCTTAAAAAATAAAAAGTATACTTATATGTGTATAGCTGAATCACTTTACTATACACCAGAAATTAACACAACTACAAATCAACTACACTTCAACAATTTAAAAAAGGAATATATGGAAAATTTAACGATTATACTATATTAGATTATAATTATTTATATAAATATATATTATTATAATTATGCTGCTACTGCTAAGTCACTTCAGTCGTGTCCGACTCTGTGCAACCCCATAGATGGCAGCCCACCAGGCTCCTCCATCCCTGGGATTCTCCAGGCAAGAATACTGGAGTGGGTTGCCACATCCTTCTCCAATGCATGAAAATGAAAAGTGAAAGTGAAGTCACTCAGTCGTGTCCAACTCTTAGCGACCCCATGGACTGCAGCCTACCAGGTTCCTCCATCCATGGGATTTTTCAGGCAAGAGTACTGGAGTGGGGTGCCATTGCCTTCTCCGAATTATATCAGATTATAATTACTGCAAGGGAAAGTGAAAGTTGCTCAGTGGTGTCCGACTTTTTTTAACCCCATGGACTATATAGTTCATGAATTCTCCAGGCCAGAATACTGGAGTGGGTAGCCTTTCCCTTCTCTAGGGGATCTTCCCAACCCAGGGATCAAACCCAGGTGTCTCGCATTGCAGGCAGATTCTTTACCAGCCGAGATACAAGGGAAGCCCTAGTGCAAGGGAAACGACTGTTTATTATGTAACAAAGTCCAGAACTCATTTAAAAAATTAAGTTAATTCAACTACAAACATAAGGCATGGCAACCAGCAACATGGGGGTGGGAGAACAGGGCAGGGGATGTTCATCGCTTGAAGCACAGGAACAAGTGATTATTTCCTTAGCACATGGATAGCTTCTACAGTGACAAAGAAAATGTGAATCGGCCAAAAGGGAAACCAGGAAAAGGTATAAGATGACAATTTACCCAAAGAGGAAATATGTCGAGTCTAGGTAACAAATTACAAAAGGAAAATCAAAACAAGATACCAATGACACAAATCACTTTAATGACATTCTGGGATAGGCTGTGACAAAAAAGAACTTCATGAGGGTGTAAAATGATACAACTTGCATGTGTGAGAGAGTGAAGTCACTCAGTGGTGTCCGACTCTTTATGACCCTGTGGACTGTAGCCTGCCAGGCTCCTCTGTCCATTGGATTTTCTAGGCAAGAATACTGGAGTGGGTTGGCATTCCTTTCCCCAGGAGATCTTCCCCACCCAAGGATCAAACCCACATCTCCAGTGTCTCCTGCATTACAAGCAGATTTTTTACCCGCTGAGCAACTGGGAAAGTCCAACTTCTATGAATTTTATCAATAACTCTGAAATTTAAAATGGGATATCCTTTGGTCCAGTAAATCCCCTTTGACAAAATCATCTCACAGATACAGTTCTTGTGGTCTAAGAAAAAGATTTGTTCACTTAGCACTGTTCATATCAGCAAAACATTCTAAACAACCTACAGATCTATCAAGAGTGTTATGGGTAATTTATGTTCCAGCCATACAGTGGAAAATTATAAAGCAATTCAAAATAAAAAGGTAAATCTACATACAGTTACATGTTAAGATCCTTTGATGTATTTGGTGAAAAATGTAATCCGCATACACAGATTTTTCTTTTTCTTTTTTGCTCAGTCCTGTCTGACTCTTTGCCACCGCACGGACTATACAATCCATGGAATTCTCCAGGCCAGAATACTGGAGTGGGTAGCCTTTCCATTCTCCAGGGGATCTTCCCAACCCAGGGAGCAAACCTAGGTCTCGCATACACAGATAGTGCAATAATATTTATGAAAAAGATATACTTGCATATATCTGAATATGCTTGCAAATGCAAAGAAAACGGTTTGTAAGGATAAGCGCCCAGTTTTTAACATTTCTGTTAAGAAGAGGAATGCGATAGAAGGAAGTTTTAGAACTGGGCTTTGGGTTCTTCCTTTCCCACTTTTTATTTTATGGATTTACTTCTAACTTTTTACAAGGAGAATGTTATGTCTATAAAGAATAAAAATAACAAACTGTTCTGGACCAGATTCACCAAAGCCTTACCTGAATGATCTCTCTCTTCTGGATGATCCTCTCAAAGGTAAAATCTGCCACTTAGAACACAGGGAAAATCTATGCCTTTTCTGTGTTTGTGTGTGTGTGTGTGTGTGTGTGAGTGTGTGTGTGTGTGTGAGAGAGAGTGTGAGTATGTGAGTGTGTGTGTGTGTGTGTGTGTGAGTGTGTGTGTGAGTGTGTGTGTGTACCTGAACAAGCCAAATTCTCCCAGTCAATTGTGACTCATGTAAGCACTCATTTCATTCGCCTTTAAGAAGTGCCTCTTGTATTAACTGAATCCTGAGAGGATGGGTGTCAGGGACAAATTGGGGAGCTAGTTAGATCATGGCATTTGGTCCCATCACATTATGGCAAATAGATGGGGAAACAATGGAAACAGTGACAGATTGTATTTTAGGGGGTTCCAAAATCACTGCAGATGGTGACTGCAGCCATGAAATTAAAAGACGCTTGCTCCTTGGAAGAAAAGCTATGACCAACCTAGACAGCATATTAAAAAGCAGAGATATTACTTTGCTATCAAAGGTCTGTCTAGTCAAATCTATGGTTTTTCCAATAGTCATGTATGGATGTGAGAGTTACTATAAAGAAAGCTGAGCACTGAAGAATTGATGCTTTTCAAGTGTAGTGTTGAATACTTGCAGACTCTTGAACTGCAAGGAGATCCAACCAGTCCATCCTAAAGGAAATCAGTCCTGAATATTCATTGGAAGGACTGATGCTGAAGCTGAAGCTGCAATCCTTTGGCCACCTGATGCGAAGAACTGACTCCTTGAAAAGGACCCTGATGCTGGGAAAGATTGAAGGCAGGAGAAGAAGGGGAAGACAGAGGATGAGATGGTTGGAAGGCATCACCGACTCCATGGACATGAGTTTGAGCAAGCTCCAGATGTTGGTGAAGGACAGGGAGGCCTGGCGTGCTGCAGTCCGTGGGGTCTTAAAGAGTTGGACATGACTGAGTGACTGAACTGAACTGAACTGAGGCTACCACGTGACCGCCAACGACATTCTAGCATTCGGGCATGAGCAGCCCAGGTTCAAACAGACTCACTTGTAAGTTCTCCAGGAAACCGTTGGGTGGGTGGAGAGGAGTGCCCGGTCCAACAGCTCCTTTCTGATCTTCTGTGTTGTTTGAGAATGTGGCCTTTCCTCCCTGGAAATGAGCCTTAATTCCTCGAAGGTTGCACCAGAGCTGGAGCGGGAGGCGAGGCAAGAGCCTGGGTCTTAGTCCCAGGGGCCCAGGTTGGAGCTGGGGCCTGACCCGAAGAGAGAGAGCTGGCCGCCCGCAGGGCCTGGCCTAGAGCCGGAGCCGCCCTAGGCCTTCAGTCAAGACTGGGAACCGAGCTTGGCTGGGCAGCGGGGCAGAACTCAGAGCCCCCTCACGAGTTGTGGCCAAGGTTCCACCCCCTCCGGCCAGCATCGTGGTCTGAGAACCAACTGGTCCAGCGGCCCAGCTGCCACACCGACTGCCTGGAGGTGCCGCTGTCCCGGGCCTTCCGGCAGGTGGACTGGAAGGCGGGCTCGCATCCCTGAATCTGCTGCTGGCCATGGTGTTAAAGGCCTTTACCGGCACTCACCTGCTTTACCAGCCCCAGGATGAGGAAGACGACTTCGAGGAGCAGAACACCCTGATAGGGAGCCCCGCCAAGGCTGCACGACGCTTTGTGCAGGACATTTCACCGCCAACGACTCTCTCTCATCTTCTCCAGACGGAAGAGCACCGAGGTCAATTATGCTTCCATCCTAGTGGTCTCCAACACTGAGACACTGATGGAGCTGGAAATCTTAGAAGAAATTTGCAAGATGGATGACCCGGTGCAGGTTTTGATTGTGACACAGGACAGTGGAACCAGATCCCCTACAACGAGGTATGCACTAAGAACCAGGGCTCCTGAGTCCCTCCCCCCTCCCCACCCCCAATCCACTCTTGTTCGCCTGGAAAAGGAACAAGGGCCTCAACATGAAAACCATCACCTTCCCCATCTCTAGCCAAGCCGGTCAGATCATCTACCTGGCCAACATCCTGGGAGGAACTTCGAGAGAATTGGGCTGAGCCAGTTACTCCTCCAGGCCAAAGCCATGCAGCTGCAGTACTACCTGAAGACAGGTAAAGGAGAGGAAAACTAAGGTAGCAAGGTGTGGATGATCCATTTTCTGAGAAGGTTGGCAGCCTTGAAGAGTGTCTGGCCTTGAAGAAGATCAAGATATCTAGTGGCTGGAGTTTATAGGGAGGCCAGGAGAAGGTGGGAGGGTTAAGAGGAGTTGTTCCAAGGACCATAGCAGCAGCACTCCCAGATTATCAGATAGAGTCCTTGACTGGAAGCTTGGTGTGCTTTGCTCTAACTGATCCTTTATTTTTTATTTTTTTAATTTTTATTTTAACTTTAGTTTACTTTACAACACTGTATTGGTTTTGCCAAACATTGACATGAATTCACCACGAGTGTACATGCGTTCCCAAACATGAAACCCCTCCCACCTCCCACCCCATACCATCTCTCTGGGTCCTCCCCACGCACAGCCCCAAGCATCCTGCATCCTGCATCAGACATAGACTGGCGATTCGTTTCTTACATGATAGTATACATGTTTCAATGCCATTCTCCCATCTCATCCCACCCTCTCCCTCTCCCTCTCCCCCAGAGTCCAAAAGTTCACTCTACAGATCTGAGTCTCTTTTGTTGTCTCGCATACAGGGTCATCATCCCCATCTTTCTAAATTCCATATATATGCGTTAGTATACTGTATTGGTGTTTTTCTTTCTGGCTTACTTCACTCTGTATAATCGGCTCCAGTTCCATCCATCTCCTTAGAACTGATTCAAGTGTATTCTTTTTAATGGCTGAGTAATACTCCATTGTGTATATGTACCACAGCTTTCTTATCCATTCATCCGCTGATGGACATCTAGGTTGTTTCCATGTTCTGGCTATTATAAACAGTGCTGCAAGGAACATTGGGGTACATGTGTCTCTTTCTATTCTGGTTTCCTCAGTGTGTATGCCCAGCAGTGGGATTGCTGGGTCATAAGGCAGTTCTACTTGCAATTTTTTAAGGAATCTTCACACTGTTCTCCATAGTGGCTGTACTAGTTTGCATTCCCACCAACAATGTAAAAGGATTCCCTTTTCTCCACACCCTCTCCAGCATTTATTGCTTGCAGACTTTTGGATCGCAGCCATTCTGACTGGTGTGAAGTGGTACCTCATTGTGGTTTTGATTTGCATTTCTCTAATAATGAGTGATGTTGAGCATCTTTTCATGTGTTTGTTAGCTGTCCGTATGTCTTCTTCTAATTGATCCTTAATCCAGCTTTCTTAAAATAGCACACTGAAGAGAGCCAGGAAAGAATCTAAAAAATAGTGGATATGTGTATAACTTATTCATTATGCTATACACATGAAACTAACACAACATTGTAAAAAAACTATACAATAATTTTTTTTTTGAAATAAAGTAAAAGGAGATAGGTCCTTAAAAAAAAAAAAAAAAAGAAGAATGCCTGAAATCTTAAATCCTTGATCACATTCTGGTTAAAAACACAATTGTACATTCTCAGGGTAGGTCTGTTCAGTACACATGTTGATCTTCAGGTTTAATTTGGTTTTCTGGTCAAATTACTCTGAAATTCTTACTTCTAGTTTAAGCCTTTGCTGTTTCTGGGAGCCCCCTAAATAAAAAGACAAAACTTTAAACAAAGGTTCCATGATGTTTTTGAGAAAGAAAGATGAGCATTTAAAAAGTAAATTATAGCATAGTGCCAAGCATATGTTAGGTGTTCAGTAATTTTTGTGCTGGCAAACCTAGTACTCTGAATAAAACTGGTGAAAATGAGAAGACAGCTTCTGGAAAAAGTCTTTTAATACTCAGTTTCTGAAATGGTGTTTGTGCAGTTAAAGTAGTAAAAGATAACAACCAATAGAAGTTTAGAAAAAGTCATAATGTCTATAGTAATTAGTGCTTTCACAGTTTTGTATAAGATTCAGATTTTGTATATTCAGGAGTTTTAAACTTTAGACTTTTGAAAGAAACTTTGAAAAGCATGCCAGAGATTTATGGGAAGGAGCAAATATTTATTACTTTCTATATTCTAAAACCATAATCCATATATTTTGATTTTTACCTGAATTTTAATGTTTAAATCAATAAACTATAGTGTTGTAATATCATATGTAACTCACACACAATATCAGAATTGGACGTTATTTACCTGAATATATTTTTGTGGCAGGTCCTCTACTTTACATCACTTTATAGACAACTGGAATTTGAGGCAACTTCTATGACTGTGGTCCCTTTGTTTCACTTGGCATACCTTCTGATTATATTAGTTACAATTGTATCATGTTAAAAGTAAAGCAATTTTATTAGTAAACTCTAAAAAATATTTTATTGTGTAATAAATATAATGTCTAGATATGTCAAAGTAGTATGTAATTTCCTTGGTTCTGTCTTCGCAGCAAAGATTTGAAACAAAGTGGAACAGTGTTACAGCTCGATTAAAGCTCAGAGTTTTATTCAGCAAGCAAAGGAAAGTACACCTTCGAGGCACGAGGGCAGGCTGACCCCAAAGGGGAGGTCTCAATCCATCTTGGCATCCTGTTTTTATTCGTTTGTCTCCTCCCACTGAGTCTACCCTATGTAAACTGGGCTAGCCAGGAGGGCTGTTTGTTTTGCCTGAGGTTCTCACTTCAGTCCTCAGGTTTTCTTTCGTTCCATTTTTTCGTGCTTTTTCCTTTCTTATCTTTTAGCCACCACCATTTGGGAATCCTTTTTCCTATTCTAACTATCTAACAGTCCCACCTCAAGAGATGGGAGGCCCAGTTCTTTGGGGATTGGGGCATCAAGCTCTCCCTGGCTACTTCCTGCTTAGGTGTGACGGTGAGGGGAAAAGGGCCTCCCCTTCTTGCTAGTCTGAAGCCTCAGAGTCTGTATAGTGGTCCATCTAAGAGTGAGTGATATTTCCTGTGGTTGGGTGTAGTTTTACATATCCTTGTTGAACTGGCACTGCATGTTGCAGCTTGTTGACGTGGGCAGAGACAAAATGGGTTAAACAATTGATCATACATGGAACAGTCATATGCAGCATCAATATGGTGATAACAGGGATTAGTAGGGGCATTAGCCAACTCCAAATTCCCCATCACCAGGAGAAGGAGCCCCCAAAGAGAGATTGTAGCCACCCTGAGAACTCTGCAGCTCGTTCTTTGAGATCCTGTAGGATCTGAATGTTTATCTTGAGGACTGTGAGACTTTCTTTAACTTAGCTGGAAGTATTTACCCAGAAACAACACATCTCATTCAAGATGGCTCAAGTCCCTCCTTGTTCAGGGATCAGGAGATCTATCTTTTGTCTATTTTGGAGTACAACCCCTGCCAAGCATTGTTGGTTCTTTGGATCTATCGTGAGAAATCTTATCCCCAGAAACTTAATTTCTGGGGTGTTCATTAGAATGGCACTCATTTGTAGTCCTGAATAGGTATCTGAGATCTCCCAGGGGCTCACAGGTGTATTGAGTGTCCTCTTCTCTTTCATTCCATGGCTTGACTTAGGAGTAGTGAATTCAGGAGTTGTGCCCTGGTATCTTGACTGCTGTGGGGATAGAAAGTATTACAGGGTTGGTCGGAGCCCTTCCATGTGGGCTGGAGTTGAGCCTCTGGGGACCCATCTTTCCACACTTTAAATAGGACTTGAGTTCCTGGAGCATACAGTGGTGGGTGGCTCTTTAGAATCTTTTGGGTCCTGATTGACACCCAACAAGTGTGTATCTTATTGGAGTTGCCCAATAGCCATGGTATAAGACCAGAGGGTCTGAGCCTCTGGATCTAGGAAGGGGTCATTGACATAAACAAAAGGTCTCCCATATAGCCTCTCATAAGGACTAAGACCAACCTTTTCCTTAGGGGCAATATGGGTGCAGAGGAGAGCTATTGGTAAAGCCTCCTTCCATCCCAGGGAGGTCTCCTGGGATTATCCTCTTTATCGCTGATTCTTCCTACTTTTTCTGAAGATTGAGGCCTCCAGCACAATGGAGATAATAAGCAATGCCCAATGCTTTAGAGACCCCTTGGGTGACCTTAGAAGTAAATGATTTCCCATTGTCACTTTGTAATGATCTGGGCAGACCAAATCTCAGAATGATTTCATGGAACAGATTTTTTTTTTTTACCACCTCCTCAGCCTTCTCAGTCTGGGTGGTAAGCCTTCAATCCATCCTGTGAATGTATCTATCATGACTAGTAGGTATTTATACCCTTGAGAAACTGGCATCTGGGTGAAGTCCATCTGCCAGTCCACTCCTAGGTAGGTCCCACACCATTGGATGGGCTGCGTCATCTGGGGTCTTTGAGCTCCTTGGGGGTCATTTAATTGGCAAAGGGGACAAGAGGAAACCACCTGCCTTATAGTCGTTTGGAGGCCTGTTCCTCTGAAGGACCTTTTTAGTAATCTTTGGAGGGCCTTTTTTCCTAAATGAGTGGTGGCATGTAAGGAGTTAACTAACTTCCACTGGAGGTTCCCAGGCAGAAAAAGGAGTCCCTCCTTTTGGAATCACCCCATATGATCTTTTGGAAAGCACTTACTCTTAGCTTTAAGAGTCTCACCTTCAGTATACGAAAGAGTTTCTGGCAAATTAGTCTGCGGAACTAGCGTGGCAACCCCTAATTAGGTCATGGTTCTGTAATGCTGCTTCCTTAGCTGCTTGTTTTCCTTGGACCCCTTCCGTGCTCCCTTTTTGGTATCCTTTACAATGGGAGAATGAAACCTCAGTGGGCAGGTGGATGCCTCCAAAAGCCTAAGGATTTGATCACCATACTTGACTGGGGACCCTCGGATGGTCAAGTGGCCTCTTTCTTTCCAAATAGCAGCATGTGCATGTACCACCAGAAAGGCATACTTGGAGTCAATGTAAATGGCTACTTTTTCTTTTTCCCAGCTTCAAAACTCAAGTCAGGGCTATGAGCTCAGCCAATTGGGCTGAAGTACCTGGTGGCAAAGGTTTAGCCTCTATGGTCTCAAAATTGGAGCTACTGCATATCCAGCTCTTCTTGTTTTCACCCAAGATGAAGCTACTTCCATCGGTGTACCAGATTTCCTCAGGATTGGTCAGAGGATCTTCTGACAATCCTTCCTGGGGTTTTGGCCAGTGGTCCAAGGTTTCTAGGCAAGAGTGAAAGGGAAGAGAGCCCTTGGTGGTAGACAGGAGAGTGGCAGGGTTAAGAACCTCACAAGGGGATATAGTCAGGCCTGGATTTTCCATCAGCACTACTTGATATCTGAGGATACTTTGATCAGACATCCATAAATGGCCTCTCCAATTCAGGAGTTGGTTCACTTGGTGACTGGTAAAAATAGTTTGCCCCCAAGAGAGAGTTTTAAAGCATCTTGTATCAGGACTGCAATAGCTGCCAGATTTCGAAGGTAGAGAAAGATCTGTTACCAATGAAGGAGTAGGATACTCAGGGACCACCATAAACTGGTGGGAAAATATTTGTCCATCCCAGCAACAAAGAAGTGCTCAGGTGAATCTTTTTATAGTTGTTTTTCTTATAGCACCAAAATGGTACAGGTTTGGGAGGAGAAGGCTCTGGAGTAGGAGGTCAGGACAGAGTAGGTAGCCCCTGTGTCAACCAAGAAATTCTCGGACCTACCTGCCCCATCCTGTTGCACCGTTGGCTCCAGCCCCATGATGGTTGTCTGTGACAGGCGGGCTGGCTGGAGCGGGCCACTTCAGTCCTGTTGAACCATTGTGAGGGAAGGCTTGGCACTTGACCTTGAGGCTCTTGGGTCCTGAGAGCAGAGTGCTGCCCAATGTCCCAACTAATGGCATTTGTAGCAAGCAGTTTTAGGAGACTTGTCACAGTTTGGACACTCTTTGGCCCAATGTCCCGCCTGGGATTAGGCATTTGCCTCATACCTTGTCATTTCAGGACTTGAGGTTTGCCATAGGGCTCCCCTGGAGCAGGGCCAGCATCTGGGCATGGCTTGTCTCTTTCCTTTTCTCCTTTTCCTGGGCCTTGGTGTTCTTCTCCTGTTCTCTGTTATTAAAAGTATTGGTGACTGTCTGGACCATCTCATTGAAAGAGTCAGCAGGGTCCTTCAGTTGTAGCTGCTGTAGCTTTATCTTGATGTCGGATGCACGTTGGAACAGTAACTTGTCCTTTAAAATCACCCTCGTAAGAGTCTAAGTCCAGACTGGTAAACTTTTGGAGGCCCTCTTTTAGACTTTCTGGAAAGGCAATGGGGTTCTCTTTGGACTCCTGAGTTATTGCTGAGACTGGGCACAGTCCCACAACTAATAGGCTTCCTTTTATTTCCATGGGTGGACTTCCTTAGGGGTAAGTATTCTTGAAGCTTATCCTACCCAGCACTGTTGCAACCTGAGAGCCAGGCATCCCTGGGTCAGGGTTCAGATCCCCAGGCTGGTTGAGGAGAGACAGCCTCCTGGAGATGGAATCCTGGTGCAGGTTGAGGCGTGTTGACCTCCTGGGATGGCTGGACTGGCGGGTCCCCATGCAGGATGAGGCATGACAACCTCCCAGGGCCTGGATCCCTAGGCAGGTCGAGGCAGGTTGACCTCCTGGGACTCCCAGGCTGGAGTTGGGTGTCCCCAAGGTCTCCAGCATGACTAGTGCTGGATAGGATTAAGGGGCTGTAATCTTAACTCATTGCTGATTTGTCCAATGAGGATGGTTTGCTGAGGATGGAGATACCATGAGGTAACACAATCCAAACCTGTGCCCTGAGACTGGGAACCTGGTGAAATAGCCATAAGCCTTCTTCTCTTATTGCTCTGAGGTAATATAAGTCACTGATTTCCTCCCCTAGTCCTCCATAAGAGCAGTTTAAGGTGTTTCCAATGGTAAACATTTCATTGTCATAGACCCACTTTAGGAAATAGCAGAAGTATGACAAAGGAGTGGGTTATCTGGTCCTGCTATGGGCATTAAGAGTATTTTAAAATAAGTGGGGTGGAGTGATGTTGCCTACAAGGAGGCAGGGTCCTGGTTGTAGGAATTAGTAAGTGGCTTAAGAACATATTGATAAGAGGCAACAAATCAGATGTGGAGTGGAGATTTGATCCAGGGGTATATTTGTAACTTTAGGAGAAGGGTGGTAATGGTTTGGGCCCAAACAGCCTTCAGGGCTAACTCCCAAAGTGGCAAACATTATCCCTGGAAGCCTGCCCAATTGCCCTTGAAGGGATGCCACCAACAGATGGAATTCTAGGAGGCATTGTGTGTCTGTTACCCACCCTAGCAGGTTCACTGAGAGATGCTGTTGTTGCACATGTTGTAAGAAATGTGGAAGATGAAGGCCTGAATATCTAGAGGGATTGGATATTACACAGTGTTTCCCTCCCAAAGGCCAGCTATCTTCTGGTTGGCCTTCCAGAAGATTGTAGAGGCAACATTGCGGGCCCAGACGGGGCTCAGGAAAAGAGCATGAAATAGGAGCAAAGGGGCAGGGTGAAACTTTTGAAAGAATGACATAGCCCAAGGGCATATTATAAACTGATTAAGATGACAGACAAGTCAAATTCAGCTAAACCTTGATTCTCAATCTGCAAGCTAAATGACACACACAGAGGTGACAGGATAGTTCCGAGGCACTATCAAAAGACCAAGGAGTGGCTGGTTCCCCAATTGCAGGAATGATCCTCCTGCTCATTAGCATATGAAGTCACCCAGCTTTCAAAAACTAACCACATCACATTCTCTGGCCACTGCAGTCTGTGATGGCCCATGCCCTGTGGAGTGTGCTTCTCTTTAAATCTGAACAAATCTACCTCTTACCTATCACTGTGTCTCTCACTGAATTCTTTCTGCAATGAGACATCAAGAACCCTAGCTTCATTAGGTCCTGAAATCAGGCACTGTGGGTTTTTGCTGGGCACAAGTCCCAGTCAGTCACGACTGAGTGGCTAAGCATAGCACAGATCCACGTGGGTTTGAGTTCCAATCTTAGGTAAACGGTTTCAAACACAACTTTTCCCCTTCAGGAAAGATGATAACCTGCCCAATACTTAGTAAGCAGTGGCACAGATGGAGAGAGGAGCTGAAGGATGGGAGGAAAAAGCAGGGGGAAAAACATGCTGAGGAATCCCTTTTAAAACCTGCTGGAAAATCTGCTAAATACTTGACCTGTGCTCACAGTTTTCATTGGTCTGACTCTTGGCACAAAGAAGATTAAGGACAGAAGAACCCTCACCCACTTGGGCAACAGCTACTAAGGCACAGGAGATAGTAGAGCCTTCAGGACACACCTGCCAGAGTCCCCCAATGCACCCAGTGCCGCTTGCCTGCTTGCAGGGGGTTCAAGGAAACAAGAAATGAGAGATTGTAAAGGAATTAAGGTTTTGTGAGCCATAAGTCCTCCCAGCCATAGGGGTGAGGACCTCCTACCTTAACCAGAGGTCTTCTGGAATCTGAGACTGAGCCACGTGAGCTTTCTGCCACATTTGTTTTTGCTGTCCTGGCTTCCAGCATGCTGGGCTTCTTGTCACTTGCATTGCATGGGGTTTTCTTTGCATTCAGCTTCCACTGTGGGAGCTTTTGAAGAGTTGGTTTCTGCCGTGCTTGGCCTCTACCTCACAGGGGCTGAGCCGAAGTTGTTTTAGCCAGGTGAAATCCAAGTTATGACACAAGATATGTCTGGGTAGTGTGTAATTTCCTTGGTTCTGTCTCTCTGCAGCAAAGATTTGAAATGGTAGGCCAGTGTTAGAGCTTGGTTACAGCTTATAGTTTTATTCAGCAAGCAAAGGAGAGTACACCCTCAAGGCGTGAGGGTGGGCTGACCCCAAAGGAGAGACCTCAGTGCATCTTGGCTTCCTCCTTTTATCCATTTGTCTCCTCCCTCTGAGTCTGCTCTATGTAAACTGGGCCAGCCAGGAGGGCTGTTTGTTTCACCTGAGATTTTCACTCTGGTCCTCAGATTTACTTTCGTTCCATTTTTGGGGGCGTTTTCTTTTCTTTGCCTTTTAGCCACCACCATTTTTTTTTTTTGATACTCAAAGTACAGTTTCTTCTTTAATAAAAATAATAAGGGATGAATCACATTAATCTTAGGAGTCCTATGTTCATTCCATTCATTTTACTTATTCTTACCCACTTTTTCTTTTTTTTTTAATTTTTATTTTTACTTTATTTTACTTTACAATACTGTATTGGTTTTGCCATACATTGACATGAATCCACCACGGGTGTACATTCGTTCCCAAACATGAACCCCCCTCCCACCTCCCTCCCGATAACATCTCTCTGGGTCATCCCCGTGCACCAGCCCCAAGCATCCTGTATCCTGCATGGGACATAGACTTAGCCACCACCATTTTGGATTCCCCTTTCCTCTTCTAACTACCTAACATGTAATATTTCTAACATAAAATGTACCATTTCAAAAACCGTTTTAAAGTAGACGGATCAGTGGCATTAACTACATTCAGTGTTGTGCAACCATCACACTACCTATGAATATTTTCCATCACTCCAAACAAACTCAGTAACCATTAAGTAATATTTCCCCATTGTCTTCCCCAAGTCTTGGCTAATTTTTAATCTAGTTTCTGTTTCCATGAATTTGCCTATTCTAGAGATTTCATATAAGTGGAATCATTCAGTATTTGTCCTTTTGTGATTGACTTATTTTAAAGGATTATCCATGTTGTAGCGTGAGTTCTTTTACATGGCTGAATAATATTCTATTTTATGTAAATACCACGTTGTTTATCTACTTATCTCTTGATGGGCATTTGAAATATTTCTACCTTTTGATGCCCATAATCACAGAAGCAATAGCAAAAGTTACCCACAAAGAACACAGGGGATGAGGAATTAACAATAAGGAAACAACATAACTGTTGATGCAAAAGTCACATTTTGAACAGTGTTTTCTAATATTGCAGAATACTGACCAAAATATATGAATGCCTGGTTGCATACCATAGGGAACTTCATACTTCTCGGCCATGTCTCGGAACTGGTGTAACATCAGTTTCTTATTGAAGAAGAAATATCCATGGTTTGAATGAAGGCCTGGGAACAAATGATTTCCTGTGATGATGTAATATTAATGTTATACACAAAAAGGGGAATTCAATTTAAAAAGTGGGTTTATTGCTTAGAAAACTATCTTATCATTTATAGCTTGATGGAGGGTTTCCATATATTTTATATATTCTTGTAACCAAAACTCTGTAAGGTTTTTATCTACATACTCACTGTTTTCAAAATCTGCCAAGTGACATTTTCCCAATTTTTGCCTTGTTTGTTTATCCCAGTAGTCAAGAATCTCAGTAACGATAACCATAACCCTGGGACCATAACTTGACAAATGTTCTTCTTCTACATTACAATATGGTGTGATATAGGAGTCGTACCTTGCCAGATTTTGGAGGCCTAAAGCTTCCTACACTTGGAAGCATACATATATACTACTCATGATGTACAAAATGTATAGGAGCACTACAAAAAACTTGGACTCAGTGCTTAAGAGAAAAGGATACATTCTCTAAAGAATAGATTCACTGGATTCCATATGTAAAATAGATAGCCAACGGGAATTTGCTGTGTGGCTCAGGAAACTTCAGACAGGGGCTCTGTATCAACCTAGAGGGGTGGGATGTGGAAGGAGATGGGAGAGAGGTTCAAAAGGGAGGGGATATATGTATACCTATGGCTGATTCATGTTGAGGTTTGACAGAAAACAACAAAAGTCTGTAAAGCAATTCTCCCTTGATTAAAAATAAATTGAAAAAAGAATAGACTCATTGGATGGATATCAGCTCTATGTTCATCTTGGAGAAAATTACATGGGAGGCAGAAGGGCTTTTTTAATGAGGAACGTTTTTGGTTAGGAGTTTCCTGCTTCTTCGGCCAGTGTGGACAGACTACTTTTCTTTTATCTTCCATGGCCATAAGTGCTCCAAAACAGGTGAAGTTATGAAAATAACAAAAGAGCAGGGTTGTTCCTATGTAAATGCAAAAGTATTGTACAGACCCGAAAGAGGTCATAATTCCTGTATAGAAGCCCAGCACATTGGTGATGGTGGTGATTGTCATGGATACTGCCACTTTTGAATAGACATTGGACATCTGCTCACTTATGCTATCCATGTCATCAACCCCAACACCTGTTAGAGAAAGAAACACAGTCTCCATATGCTTTTAACATCCATTAAAAATTAACAAGATCAACTCGAACCGTTTTCTTTGCCTGTCTCTCAAGGTTTCACTGATCTTGCAGTGTGCTTGTGTGAATGAATGACATATCCTGGGAAAAGCAAGTGATGAGCCCTGCTCTGGGGTTTTGCAGTGCCTTGAAATGACTGAAGGCAGTCCAAATGGGAGCCTTGTTGGGGTTTATATACCGACCTCCCAATGGCAAGAGACATCCAACATCCCTGCAAGGGCAGCGGCCAGAAATGGACGAAGCGTGTGGACTGAACTTTCCTTTCTCGGTCACCTTTTCCTGGTCTCTTTGACCATTCCATAATTGCATGGGGAATTAGAACTACTAACCTAATCTGTCGGATCATAGACTTTCAAGGGACTTGTGATCCATGCTGTTATTCTGTACTTTTACTTAGACTTCAAACTATATGGATGGAAGCGCCTAGCCTTGCTAGGAGCTGAAAGTTACAAGAGCACATTTGGGAGTGAGGTGGAGCTCTAGAGGAACGTCTCTCAGGCTAGAGGTCATTCTCTTGGCTGCCTGCCTCAGGGCCCAGGGTCCTAAAAGTAAGTCTTTGTCATGGCTGTGCCTCTGATCTATGTGGGTCGCAGCATTGCTGGTGACCATGAAGTTTTTGAAGACACAGATAGGTAATTGCAGGATCTGGTCAGATTGGAAGTAGGGTGGGTTTCTTGCTTTGGTAGGGCTAGCTCTTAGCAGACCAGAAAAAATCTCTCCAATGGCTTGTCTCTCAACTCCCTAGATATTCCTTTTGTGAAATCACTGGGAATGAACTGGAAGGACTGGCCCTAGTAGCTTGAGGGCAAAAATCATTTTTTTCTCGCTGTCCAATCCTCCACTCCCTCGTTTGCTGTCACATATGCTGGTGTGGCAACACTCAGAAGAGACATCTTGGGTTTTTTGTTCACCTCTTTATAACTCAACACTTCTACTGTCATCAGGACTATTCTCGGGAACGTGCCCAGGCACATGGAACACTGATGCTTCCCCTAGTAGTCCTAGCTTGGGAAACATTCCAGGAAATCTACTCTGCTCTGCCCTGGGTGGCATCAGACGAGGAGCAAAAATCAGACAAAGGTCTCATGGTGAGGAAATGGACATCAGTCTGAGATGCCATCAGGTCTACCCATGGTGCATCCCACCCCACCTCGGTGGTAGATCTGGGAGGTACGGGTAAGGCACCTGTGTCGGTAAGGGACAGACTAAGTCTGAGCATGGAAGGAAAGCTTTGGAAGAAAGTCTGCCTACACCCCCATCTAGAGCACGGAGGGATGCCTCCAGTGGAAAGAAGCCACGGCTGTGGATGCCACATTTTTCTCTTTTACAGATGGGAGCTAGCAGTTCCAGAATCACTTCTTTAAAATATATTTTTAAAAACTGAGACAAGTTTGATACCCAGAGTTTAAAAAAAGACATGCCTGATCTTTTTCTGTGATACTGAATGACCATGCTATCCTTTGGAAGATGGGGAACACTGGCCAGTTGAATGGTCTCAATTATAATACTGTTTTACAATTAGATCAGTCCTGCAGAAAACAAGAGAAATGGGTAGAAATGCCATATGTGTTGCTCCTTATCTCTCTGCAGGGCATGCCAGACTTATGTCCTAAGGGTGCAGATTTGGGTGTGACACCTTCAGCTGCCTCCTATTCTCTTACTTTGCCCCTGTATCTGGGGCTCCCAACTAAATAGGCTAAGTCATGGTGCCCTTCCAGAACAGGTTGCCTCAGTCTCAGTAGAAATTCAAACAGTCCCAATTCATAGAAGCCTTTACAGGAAAACTTGATGTCCTTACTTGGAGAGATGTAATGTGTGTCTTGGGACAGATGCTGACTCCTGACCTGAGAACTCAAGTTTTGGGAGAAGCTACTACTTTTGGAGATGAATGGCTTGAGCATGAGACAAGAGAAAAGAGGGAACACAAAAGAGCCCTCCTCCCTACTGAGAGGCAAGCAGTTCCCACAACAGACCCAGACTGGGACTATAGCATGGCTAAAGGTAGGATCAGAACCACTTTGCCAGGTGTATTCTTGAAGGACTCAGGGGAATTCACAGTTCAGTTAAGTTCAGTCACTCAGTCGTGTCCGACTCTTTGTGACCCCATGAATCCCAGCATGCCAGGCCTCCCTGTCCATCACCAACTCCCGGAGTTCACTCAGACTCACGTCCATCGAGTCTGTGATGCCATCTGGCCATCTCATCCTCGGTCGTCCTCTTCTCCTCCTGCCCCCAATCCCTCCCAGCATCAGAGTCTTTTCCGATGAGTCAACTCTTCACATGAGGTGGCCAAATAACTGAAGTTTCAGCTTCAGCATCATTCCTTCCAAAGAAATCCCAGCGTTTATCTCCTTCAGAATGGACTGGTTGGATCTCCTCGCAGTCCAAGGGACTCTCAAGAGTCTTCTCCAACACCACAGTTCAAACACATCAATTCTTCGGCGCTCAGCCTTCTTCACAGTCCAACTCTCACATCCATACATGACCACAGGAAAAACCATAGCCTTGACTAGACAGACCTTAGTTGGCAAAGTAATGTCTCTGCTTTTGAATATACTATCTAGGTTGGTCATAACTTTTCTTCCAAGGAGTAAGCGTCTTTTAATTTCATGGCTGCAGTCACCATCTGCAGTGATTTTGGAACCCCCCAAAATAAAGCCTGACACTGTTTCAACTGTTTCCCCATCTATTTCCCATGAAGTGATGGGACCAGATGCCATGATCTTCATTTTCTGAATGTTGAGCTTTAAGCCAACTTTTTCACTCTCCTCTTTCAC
>SJYQ01000672.1:61897-116414 GCA_006410935.1 Redunca redunca
GATCTTGCTTCTATCACCAGTCACATCCACAACTGGGTATTGTTTTTGCTTTGGCTCCATCCCTTCATTCTTTCTGGAGTTATTTCTCCACTGACCTCCAGTAGCATATTGGGCTCCTATTGACCTGGGGAGTTCCTCATTCAGTATCCTATCATTTTGCCTTTTCCTACTGTTCATGGGGTTCTCAAGGCAAGAATACTGAGGTGGTTTGCCATTCCCTTCTCCAGTGGACCGCATTCTGTCAGGCCTCTCCACCCTGACCCGCCCGTCTTGGGTTGCCCCGCGGGCATGGCTTGGTTTCATTGAGTTAGACAAAGCTGTGGTCCTAGCGGTCCTAAAGCGCAGGGGCATGCACACTAAGATTTTAAACTATGCTACGGTGGCTGACACAGAACAGGGAGAGAAGAAAACTCCTGGTAAATTCCTAGAATACAAGAGGCTCTCTGCTGATCCCGAAAGTACAGAGAAAGGAATGATCTTAAAGATAGATTTCTTACTCAGTGAGCTCCAGATATCTGCCGTAAGTTAAAAAACAGGCGTTTAGACCATATCAGTCTTCAAAAAACTGTTACAGCTGGCTCAGATGGTATATTATGGTAAGAATACGAGGAGGAAAAGAAAAAAAAACTGGCAAAAGACTGAAGCCCCCAAAATGGCTGTTAGATCCACTCTGAAATGGCCTGAGGAGAGGTGCCCAGAGTAACCCAGGTGAAAAGGGATGGACTTATTATTATGGTGGAAAGGAGAGACATCACAAGCGGGATTGCCCTCAGGCATCTAGTTTGCACCTGGCTCCATGTCTGTCTGGTCTGTGAAACAACCACACCTGAGGAGAGACTGCCCTCTGAGACATAGGACCCAGGGTTTGGACTCTCAAGGCAATTCGAGCTGAAAGTGCCTGGGAGTCCCCACACAAGCTCCCATCCTAATTATACCTGTGAAACCTGGGTATTAATAACTGTGGGGCCCAATTAGTCGACTTTCCCTCGGACACTGGGACAACTTTCTCTGTGCTCACTGAAGCCCCTGGCCTGCTTTCCTCCTGATTCACTACGGTAACGGGACTGTCAGGATGAGCCAAACACTGTTATTTCAGTCATCCTTTAAGCTGCAGCTGGAACTCTGTGCTGTTTTCTCAGGAGTTTCTGATTGTGCTGGAGTCTCCCTCACCCCTTCTAGGGAGGGATATACTGAACATGGTCCAGGCTTCTCTTTTCACGAATATGGAGCCTGCTCTTTTAACTGAACAAAATGTAAATCCTAGAGTGTGGGTTGATGGAAAAACTGGGGGTTGAGCACAAAATGCTGTTCCTGTTATTATCAAGATCAAAGACCCTCACTTATTTTCACATCAAAAGCAGCATCCACTAAAGCCATTCCTTTAGGAATGGGCCAAACCTTACTGTACTGACTTCTCATGAAGAAAGTAGGATCTTAAACTCTAAAGTTCAGAGTAACAATGGTCCATTTTAAAGCTACTGTAACTTAAAGAGTGTCAAAAGTTCTAGAAATAGAATATCACTTCCACTGATCCTGGAGATCCCAATCTTCAGGAAAGGTTGAAAAGGTTAATGCCGTTATTAAGACATCCATGTAAGCTAAATCAGGAAACACAAGACAGTTGGTTTAAAGTTTTACTCATGGCTTTAATGAAGGCTTGAAATGCCCCTAAGTGGGGGACTGTGTCTATGAAAGACTGTTTTTGTGCACAGATATTGTAATAGATATTAAAAACTTAGAATTAACTAAGTGACTCAGCTTTCAGCTTTGCAACCTCCTTGTCAGGGAAAGGCTTCGTGTGGTGGGTTTCTCTGCTTCAAGGAAAGGACTTTCTTCAACTCTGCGAATACCTTCACTGACAGCAATCGAATATGATGCCGGTTCTTGATCTGATGACATCAAACAATCCTAAAATGGACTGATGTAACTATGGACATAATGTAACTTAATTTTGATTATGTTTTAACTTGGTTTAATGGCTATTTTGCCTTACATCTGTAACTGTAAAATGGGGTTTGTCTCTAACCATCTGAAAGCTTTTAAGTTACAAAAGGTTGTCCAGGCTCCTACCAGTGCCACAGCCTCCTTCAACTAGTACTTGGGGCCCCTGGATCAGAGACCCTCAGTATGAGGGTCAGGAGAATATGTTGCCTCAACAACTTAGGGATGACACCCCTCAACAGCAGAAAGTAATTATGGAATGAGAATGACAGCCTTTTCCCTTGGCAACGTGATTGTCTTAAAAGAAAAGGGGGAATGCGAGAGTCAGTTCCTAGGTAGGTTGATAAGAAGTCCAGTGTCCCTGAGGAGGAGGAAGGGGTCTGGGGCTCTCAAGGAGAAAAGGACAAACATTCTTTTCTACATTGCTTTCTCTTAGTGAATATAACAATATATCTTGCTCGAGGACATGTTTCTCCTTAACAAGAACCTTCTGACTAATCCTGTAATCTTAAATGTTTTTTATGGGAGTTGATCTGGTAAGATGTTTCCATTGTTCATTCTGATCTTGTTAATTTAAGATGTATATTGTGGGAGTGGGTCTGGAAAAAGTATATAAGGCCTTGATAAGACTAGCTACGGGGGCACTCTGCTTCCCCCTTTTGATGTCTATGTCAGAAGCTTTCTCTGTCCCTTTTTATGCTTTAATAAAACTCTGCTACACAAAAGCTCTTAAGTGATCAAACCTGGTCCCTGGTCCACAATAAGCTGAATTTTCTTCTTCAGAGATCACAAATCCAACATCGTTCACTGAAAGCTATCATAGGATTAGCCTGTTTTTGTTTTTTCCTATTCTATAGCACACTGAAATGAACATACTTATTCTATTTTGTGAGCACCTTTCCAATAAATAGGACAAATTCCCAGAAGTGTAGTTGGTGGGTCAAAGGTACTCCATTTAAAATTTTTAAGTCTTTTGATTTGTGGCAAAGTTATATTTTAAAACTGTACCAATTTACAAATTTTCCTCAGCAGAATATCTGTTCATTTGCATACAACCTTCCCCAAACCTTCAGTCTTGCTATAATTAATCTAATAAGAAGACAAGATGTCTCACTTTTGGTTGAACTTGCATCCCTTGATTAATCAAAAAGACAAATATTTCTTTCTTATGTTTTCAATGATCAGTATTTTGGATTCTGTGTATGTGTATGTGTGTGTGTGTGTGTGTGTGAACTGCCTATTCATGTCCCTGGTGTGTGTTTTTTCCATTTGGGGTACCAGATTTTTCCAACTCTTAAAGGCACATAATTCCATTTGATTTTCTTTTTCTCCCGATTCCTCATTTTGGATCTGTGGAGTCACCTATATATAATTCTTTTGCTTACTCTAACACAATACCCTTCCTTTACCCACCCCACCCCCCACATACACAGTGTGCAGCCTCACCCTTTGTTTTACTCACCTAGAATAAGAAATGGTGAATTTGCAACTATGATCTCATATGGTAACACAACATACAACATCAGGCCAAAGCTGCTCACCACTGCCAAGGCAGCAGAAATGACTCCAAAGGCTGCGGCCCACATTTTGTTTCATATGCAGTCACACCTGTAAGGAGTTCATAACATCTTGACTCAGACACCTCCTCGGAGCCCTCTTACGCAATAATTCCTATACCTGTCTGCTGGAGAACTTTAATTTCCAGGCACTAGCCCAGACCATCCGAACAGAAGAAGGAGAGGGAGGAGAGGACAGAAAAGTTGGGAATCTGTGCTGTTACCAAATTACACTGGTTGATTCTTATGCAGCGAGCCAAGCATGAATCCACCCACTGACGTTTCAGAACCACAAAGATATACTAAAGCATTGCAAATAGCTACTTCCACTCTGATCTTCAAAGGAGTGTGAATGGAAACAAGCAATATGAAAGTGCCCATATCTAGGTATCTTCTCACCTACTTATGAGTCCACTTAGCCATAAACACAATCCTAAATATCTCCTGTACGTCAAAGCTTGTTTAATATATATTGAGGCTAACAAAAAGAAAGAAAGCCTCCTTCTAGAAGATTTTTGTGGTTCTCCTCTGCTAGAGAAGTGTGCTCTAGAAAAGAGGCTGTGTGTGTGTGTGCTCAGTTGATTCAGTCATGTCCAACTGTCTGTGACCCTATGGACTGTAGCCCATTAGACTCCTCTGTCCATGGGAGTCTCCAGGCACAAATAGTGGAGTAGGTTGCCATGCCCTCCCTCTAGTGGCTCTTCCCCACCCAGGGATCAAACCCATGTCTCCTGCAATGCATTGCAGGTGGATTCTTTACTGTTGAGCCACCAGGGAAGCCCAAGAAAGGTGGCTACTACTGCTAAAAAAAAAAAAAAGTAACATGTGCTCCATTTTGCATAACGTGTCTTATGCCTGTTTCTTGGTTGGACCAACAAAAATAGGAATATATATACAACATTTTAAAAAGACTGGATTTACTACTTTAACTCCCCAACAACCACAACTTTACATCTTAAAATATTGACAACAATCTCTAGGTTTCTGTTTTACTTTATTGCTAACTGCTTCAAAACAAATGACAGATAACTGCCTCTAGAAACTTTTAGTAGGAGAGGGAAACTCAATTTGATTTGAAGACTAGCAAAGTCAATTATGGAAAAGGAGCTACTGATTCCCAAAGAGCAAGAATATAACTAAAGACCTTATACATGCAGGCCACATTAAAATAACTAAACTTTCTTCTTATTAAAACAGCTATGTGTGTCTGTATTTCACTTTTTCTCAAACTGCTGGTGCTATTAGTTAAACTCAGGGCCCCAAATCAGCATACGCACACACACCAAAAGGATTTTTTTTTTTTAATTACAGAAAAAAAAATTAATTACAACCAGTACTTTCTGTGGACTTCCCTATAGCTAAGATGGTAAAGAATCTGCCTTCAATGCAGGAGATCTGGGTTTGATCCCTGGGTCAGGAAGATCCCCCGGAAAAGGAAATGGCAATCCACTCCAGTATTCTTGCCTGGAGAATCCTATGGACAGAGAGGCCTGGTGGGTACAGACCATGGGGTCACAAAGAGTCAGACATGATTAAGGGACTAACACACACAAACACACAATACTTTCTTAAAGCAACAATATTGGTTTACAGGAGTTTAAGATAAAAGTACAACAGATAAACCTTAAAATAAGAAAGATTAACAGGATAAAAGCTACATATGACATGTTTAGCCCTATTATGTCTTTCAGGTTTCTGGATTGGGGGTATAAATTTTTCAGAGGATGGGGGGAGTGAAGTATATTATTGGCTAGCGATATTTGACTTTGACTAGCTGCTGTGTTGATTCTCCCTAAATGACCTTTATTTTAATAATCAATAGGCAAGGGAAGGAAAGATATGAATGTAGAACACTAGTGAATACACTTGCAGATTTTCTAGTCCCCAAGAAGGACTTTGGTTAAGCAGTTTATCAGAATGACTTCGGCGAGTCTTAGAACTTTAGATTCCTGCAGGCCTGGAACACAGCTCTGCAGACTCTGATCTACAGTTTATAGAGAGGTTGCAGAATCCATGTGTCTAGAAATGTCTTCATGTGATTCCAGTGCTCAGGCTGACTTGGGCATCACTGGCAGCAAAATCAAAACAGCTCACTATTAAAAACAGAAACTACACATTAAAGAAAGCGTAAATCAGGAGTTCCCGGGTGGTCCAATGGTTAGGACACCTCAATGCTTTCACTTTGGGGCCTGGGTTTGCCCCCCAAATAGGCATCAATGGATGAAATGAAGGATAATAAGCTATAATTTATAGAGAATATTAAATACCCAAACAATAGAAGTAAGTCCTTCCTTGTCAGCAATTATTTTAAATCTAAACAGATTAAACTTTCCAATCAAGAGGATATATTGTCAGAATGGATCAAACAGCGTGATTCAACTATACGCTATTTACAAGATATTCCCTTTAGAGCCAAAGACATAAAAAGACTGAAAGTTAAGAGGACTGAAAAAGATACTCCATACGAATAGTAACCAAGAGACTAGGAGTGCCTGTACTGATAACAGACAACAGAGACTATTTCAAAGACTGTCAGAAGCTTTGAGACATAAGGGCATTATATATTTATAAAAGGGCCAATTAATCAAGAAGACATACAAATCATAAACATAAATGGACTTCATAACAGAGATCCAATATATATGAAGCAAATATTAACAGTATTATAGAGAGAAATATATAGCGCTTCAATAATAGTTGGGAAATTCAATGCATCACTTTCAATAATGGATAAAACATCTAGGCAGATAATCTATAAGGAAAAGGAAAACATACAAAATACCATAAAACTTACGAGATGTAGTGACACCAGGGCCCAGAGGCAAATTTATACCACATTACAAAAAACAGAAAAAAAATCTCAAACCACCTTGTGGATTTAGACACCTTGTGGAAGCAGAAAAAGAAGAGAAGGCCAAACACAAAACTAATGGAAGGAATAAAACAAGAACAGTGATAAATAAAATTGAGAATACAAAAACAATACAGAAAATCAACAAAGCCCAAAGTTGGTTATCTAAAAAATCAACAAAATTGAAAGACATTTATCTAGAATGATAAAGGGGAAAAAAGATACAAATAACTAAATCGGACATGATGAATGGGGACCTCCCTACTGAATTTACAGAAATAGAAAGGATTTAAGAGATTACCATAAGCAACCCATGCCAAGAAACTGGATAACACAGATAAAATACACAAATTCCTAGAAATACACAAAGACATACACCGACTCAAGATGAAACTCTCAATAGAATATGTAACAAGTAAAAGGATTGGTCCATAATCAAAAACCTCCCCCCACCTTCAAAATAAAGTCCAGGATTGATGGCTTCACTAGTGAATTTTGTCAAATATGTAAAGAAGAATTAACACCAATTCTTTTCAAACCCTTCCAAAAAACTGAAAGGAAGGGAACACTTCCTAACTCTTGATGAGGCCATGATTACCCTGATAGCAATGCCAGACTAAAACATCACAAGGAAGCTACAGATAATACCTCTTATTAATATAGATACAAAAATCCTCAACAAAATTCTAGCAAACACAATTCAATAAGCATATTAAAAGGAGTATACGTCATGATCATATGGGATTTACCCCAGGAATGGAAGAGTGGTTCAACATGAGAGCATCAATGTAATACAGCACACTAACAGAACAAAGGATAAAAACCATATGAATCTCTCAAAAGGTACAGAAAAGACACTTGACAAAACTCAATGTCTTTTCATGATAAAAACTCTCAAAAACAAGGAATGGAAGGAAAGTTCCTCAAAATTATAAAGGCAGTTATGAAAACTGCATGGCTAATGTTATACTCAATGGTGAAAAAGAAAGAAAGCTTTCTCTCTAAGATCAAGAACAAGATAAGGATGCCCACTTTCACTGGTGATAATCAAAGATGTGATGTACATGTGTGGAGTCTTCTCTTGTGTTGTTGGAAAAGGGTGTTTGCTATGACCACTGTGTTCTCTGGGCAATTAGTCTTTGCCAATAGAGCTTTTGCTGTATACAGTCAGCAAAAACAAGACTGGGAGCTGACTGTGGCTCAGATCATGAACTCCTTATTGCAGATTTAGACTTAAACTGAAGAAAGTAGGAAAACCACTAGACCATTCAGGTATGACCTAAATCTAATCCCTTATATAATTATAAGTGGAAGTGAGAAATAGATTGAAGGGATTAGACCTGATAGAGTACCTGAAGAACTATGGACAGAGGTTTGTGACACTGTAGAGGAGACAAGGATCAAGACCACGCCCAAGAAAAAGAAATGCAAAAAAGGAAAATGGCTGTCTGAGGAAGCCTTACAAATAGCTGTGAAAAGAAGAGAAGTGAAAAGAAAAAGAGAAAACAAAAAATATACCCATTTGAATGCAGAGTTCCAAAGAATAGCAAAGAGAAATAAGAAAGTTTTCCTCAGCAATCAATGTAAAGAAATAGAGGGAAACAATAGAATGGGAAAGACTAGATCTCTTCGAAAAAATTAGAGATAGCAAAGGAACATTTCATGCAAAGATGGGCACAATAAAGGATGGAAATGGTATGGACCTAACAGAAGGAGACGATATTAAGAAGAGGTAGCAAGAATACACAGAAGAACTATACAAAAAACATCCTCATAACCCAGATAATCACGATGGTGTGATCACTCACCTAGAGCCAGGCATCTTGGAATGTGAAGTCAAGTGGGCCTTAGGAAGCATCATTACGACCAAAGCTAATGGAGCTGATGGAATTCCAGTTGAGCTCTTTCAAATCCTAAAATATGATGCTGTGAAAGTGCTGCCCTCAATATGCCAGCANTTACGACGAAAGCTAATGGAGTTGATGGAATTCCAGTTGAGCTCTTTCAAATCCTAAAAGATGATGCTGTGAAAGTGCTGCCCTCAATGTGCCAGCAAATTTGGAAAACTCGGGACTGGAAAAGGTCATTTTTCATTCCAATCCCAAAGAAAGGCAAAGCCAAAGAATGCTCAAACTACTGCACAATTGCACTCATCTCACACGCTAGCAAAGTAAAGCTCAAAATTCTCCAAGCCAGCCTTCAACAGAATGTGAACCATGAACTTCCAGATGTTCAAGCTGGATTTAGAAAAGGCAGAGGAGCCAGACATCAAATTGCCAACATCCGCTGAATCATCGAAAAAGGAAGTGAGTTCCAGAAAAACATCTATTTCTGCTTTATTGACAATGCCATAGCCTTTGACTGTGTGGATCACAACAAACTGTGGAAAATTCTGAAAGAGATAGGAATACCAGACCACCTGACCTGCCTCTTGAGAAATCTGTATGCAGGTCAGGAAACAACAGTTAGAACTGGACATGGAATAGCAGATTGGTTCCAAATAGGGAAAGGAGTACATCAAGGCTGTATATTGTCACCTTGCTTATTTAACTTATATGCAGAGCACATGAAGAGAAGTACTGGGCTTGATGAAGCACAAGCTGAAACCAAGATTGCCGAGAGAAATATCAATAACCTCAGATATGCAGATGACACCACCCTTATGGCAGAAAATGAAGAAAAACTAAAGAGCCTCTTGATGAAAGTGAAAGAGGAGAGTGAAAAAGTTGGCGTAAAGCTCAACATTCAGAAAACTAAGATCATGGCATCTGGTCCCATCACTTCATGGCAAGTAGATGGGCAAACAGTGGAAACAGTGTCAGACTTTATTTTTTGGGGCTCTAAAATCACTGCAGATGGTGACTGCACCCATGAGATTAAAAGATGCTTGCTCCTTGGAAGAAACATTATGACCAACCTAAACAGCATATTAAAAAGCAGAGCTATTACGTTGCCAACAAACATCTGTCTAGTCAAGGATATGGTTTTTCCAGTGGTCATGTATGGATGTGAGAGGTGGACTATAAAGAAAGCTGGGTGCCGAAGAATTGATGCTTTTGAACTGTGATGTTGGAGAAGACTCTTGTGAGTCCCTTGGACTGCAAGGAGATCCAATCAGTCCATCTTACAGGGAATCAGTCCTGAATATTCACTGGAAGGACTGATATTGAAGCTGAAACTCCAATAAAGAGCTGACTCATTTGAAAAGACCCTGATGCTGGGAAAGACTGAAGGCAGGAGGAGAAGGGGATGACAGAGGATGAGATGGTTGGATGGCATCACCGACTCAATAGACATGAGTTTGACTAAATTCTGGAAGTTGGTGATTTACAGGGAGGCCTGGCGTGCTGCAGTCCAAGGGGCTACAAAGAATCTGACATGATTGCACGAGTAAACTGATTAAACATAAAACGTGCAATTTTATTGGAAAACCCACTTTTTATTCGACTTAATAAATTAAGATGCATCTATTTCTTAAAATAGATTTCAATCCTCACCAACATTATTCTCATTTTATATCTATTGTTGTTAAAGTTATAGTACACACTATGAAATCTTTTTTATGAAAATGAACATGAAAATGAAATGAACTCTATCATAGCAATGTCTATTACCTCTGATAGGGTGATTTATCCTCAACATGATCAAATTTCTGAGGCTCAATTAGGCTGTCCATCAATTTTCATTAAAGCAAAGTATTAGAAATCATCTGAGTTGCAAAAAGATTTAATAATAAATGAATAGACTCATTATTTTCTCAAAAACAGCACTGTCTGGCACCTGAGAAATCTGTGGGCCCTGGAGAAACTCATCACAGGAAGCAGAGGGAGAGAGGCAGTTCTCATCATTATGGAGAGGTCTTTGTAGAAAGCGAGACCTTCCACCCCACTGGGACCGCTCACCACCTCTCAGCCCTTGGCAGAGCAACCTCTGGAAAGTGGGCACAGGCAGGCTGAGGATCTTCGATTTCTTTTTAATCCATGTATTGATGTAACCTTAGCAAGCATTCACATAGCACTAAGCATGTGGGGGCCCAACTGTGAAGGCTACCCACTTGAAAAACATTTAGGAAAATCTCCTTTTTATTTCCCCCTCTTAGAGATTTGCAATCAAATTAGAATATTAAAATCTAAAGAAAGCTGTTTCACTTTCTTTATCACAGAATTTCTGGAACCAGTTTGCTCCCTCACCCCAATCTTTCCTCCCAAAGAATACACAGTTGTATAGAAAGAGACTTTAAGTCCTCTGCTCTGGTCCCCAGAGCTCCAAACTGAGTCTCCTGTGAGTTCATACGTAGCCTGACCTGTTCATGACAACTACAGGCCTCTCTAGTCTTCAGGGGACCCGAGATTGGTTGGTTTTCATAGACTGTTACCTGCTAGGGCAGTGTTACTCTCTGCCCCAGCCTTCCTACTCACATTATCCATTTTTAGATGGACGTTTTGGTACAACAGGAAGGTGTCTGTGCTACTGATGTGGGGGCAACACCCACTGCAGCCATGAACTTGAAGCCTTATGATCAGCTCTCAAATAACCACCAGTGGATGGTCAGTTTGGTGCCTCCCTAGCTGTCTTTCCGGGCCCCATGGTCCATGACGGTGTGGGCCAAGTCAAGAGAGGACTATGATTAGAGGCAGAGTACAATTAAAATCCAAACATATATGAGTGTGGTATGTGTGTGTGAGAAAGAGACTGTGTCTCATCAAATGACTGCTTTTTATTACATCCAGAGCCACGTGGATTGTAATCATCTGGTTTGAATTGTCCATCTTTTCACTGCCAAGCACAAAGAGTTGGCTACATTATCATAATGAAGATGAGAAAACACAGTTCAAGTACCACTTCTAGGGAGAGATGCCCCCGAAGCTGTTCATTACATGGAAAGAGGGCTGAGTCCCCTGACTTAGGTCACATTTTGGAACATTGCAGGCATATGATCTAAGACACTACCACTGACAATACACAAGAGCAAGTCCCTGATAGCCTTTCCTCCAGGAAGACTCTAGGGCTTCAAGTTAGAAATCAGTCAATATGCTATGCACCAGTGCTGAACATTTTGGTTAGCATGGAGATCCAGTCACACTCTCCACTCTGACTGCAGCTCAGAACTCAAACAAATCAGTCATATCTGCTGGGAAAGAAGGTTGGAGAGCAAGCTGGTGGAGCATCTCTGTTCTTGGAACACAGGAACCGTGAAGCGTGTCTGCCTGTACCTTCATTCTGCACGCCGCCTTCGCTTTACCCAGAACGAGAGTGCTGGTGAGAGCCAGAGGCCAACCACGTGGATGACTGGCGCAGCCTCAACTGGAGCTGGCTTGGCCTTTGGGAAGCCTGTGTTCTCACCTGTGAAGCTGCAAAATAACTGAGGCATTTTTATAAGTCTCTGCAAACTGAGGAGAAATAGAAATCAAAACAGCTGGAAGAAATAAGATAAGGCATCAAAACTAGTTTTTGATCTTAAAACCACTGGAGGTTTCCTGGGAAATTATCCTCCCAAACTCCCATTTATGGGAAGACAGGAGAGCAGAAATCAAACGGTTTGGTTAGAGGTGAAGGGGGAGAGCGCTCAGCACTTCAGGTCATGAGTTCTAGATGTTAAGGTTCAGGGAAACAGGCCAGTGAAGGGCCAGGAAATAAACACCACACAGTGAGGCCATGAGCAGGATACTCTACATGCTCAGTGAAAACTCCTGGTCAAATTCGGCTTAAATATTTTATCTTCAATGCTTTGTAGAAGCGCTGGGGAAGGAAAGTAGTGTGAGGAAAACAAAGTAGCTAGATTAAAATTTCTTTCATGTGATGAGATAGGCAAACTATAGTTAAAAATAATAATACGTCTAAGCATAAGTCTTGAGGCATACAGCTCTTTTTATTAAATAGGAAGTAACTTTTAATTAGACTAATGTTCCTCATTTGGTTTCAAATAGTCCTGATTCTCTTCTTAAAATGCTAATTGTCTACACCCTTCATGTATCTTATGACTGTAATTTTAACTTTTTAAAGCAGCTGGACGATGTAAATATGGATCTGTGAAAAGCAGAATATATATACAATACTATATACATATATGTATATATACACACAATAAATATGTCATGTCAAGCTTTCCTATCATTTACCAACTTATTAAATTTTTATAAAAATGGTACAATTAGCTCCAGAACACCGAAAAAACAAGGAGATATATTGCTGAATCAGAAACTTCTGGCTTCTCATCCTTTATAACTCCTCTGAAGGTAGTTAGCAAGATTCTTCTTTTAATCCCTGGCCATGCTTTGCCACTCTGGTATCTTTAGTGTAGGTTTGTGGATATTCATAATGTCCTTGGTTAACAACTGTCATAGGAAGCAAATTCTGTTCGTTCATCTCAAATATCTGGTTCACGCCCCATCAATCAGGGCCCAAGCCATGTCCCAGCCCCTCCCAGAGTTGTCTCTCCTGACCACACTAGTGCACATCCACACATCTTCCTCCCAAATTCCTGCAACACTCTCTTTGGTATCACTGAAAATTCAAAACTTACCATCTGACATTGTCATTTATATGCATAGACATATAATATATAAAATGCAGTATGTAATATATATGTAAAATATAATATATAAAAATTATATAGAGTCCTTTGAAATAAAGAATTCCATTGAATTGGTTTCAGATGACTTGGAGTATTTTTCTTGTCCTCTGCTTGTATGATATTCATCTGAAATTCAATTATTATTAGAACTGCAAGAAATAGAGGAATAGGATCTTACCTCCTAGAGGTCCCATGTCAGTACACGTTCCCTGGTCTCATGCACCCTTGAGCTCTCCTTTCTCTTTCATCTTCAACTTTTTATTCTTTTTATAGGTTTTCGTACAATATTTTCTCTTTACCTTTTTATTTTGAAGTATGTTTCATAACTTCCATTCTTACTGTATAATGTTTCTCTGAAGACAAAGTACACACTCCCACCCTCACACCAGCTCTGTGTTTAGGAGCTGTTTGACTGGGTTGTCTCTGTGTTTGACTTACATTTTCATATTTCACAACATTACCACATGCCAGGCAAGGCAAACATTTTCCTGTCTGCTTCTCATTTTGACCCATGTCACGCTAAAATGAAGCAAAAGAAAGGGTTGCAGACAGACCATTGAATGCTTTGTTTAAGATGCTGGCCTTTTATAATTACATTTCATATTTTCCAAAGACGAGCCCGTGCATCAGAGCTCTGGCCAGTCATTTGGCACCTTCTGCAGGACACAAAGAGCCACAGGCTAGGAAAATCAGATCTGATTTAATGAATATCAAGGTGGCCACCACATTCCTAGAACCACTCTGAATAAACTGTTTCCTGCTGTCAAAATAATTATACTACCCAAAGCAATCTACAGATTTGATGCAATTTCTATCAAATTACCAACGGTGTTTTTCACAGAACTAGAGCAAAAAATTTTACAGTGTGTATGGAAATACAAAACATCCTGAAGAGCCAAAGCAATCTTGAGAAAAAAAAGCAGGAGATGACAGAATCAGGCTCCCTGAGTTCATACTATACTACAAGCTACAGTAATCAAAACACTGGTACTGGCACAAAACCCAAAATATATGGCATAGTTCAGTAGAACAGGATAGAAAGTTTGGAAAGAAACCCATACACCTACAGTCAATTAATCTAGGACAAAGGAGGCAAGATGATGCAATGGAGAAAAGACAGCCTCCTCAATAAGCTGAGATGAGAAAGCTGGACAGCTACATGTATAAGAATGAAATCAGAACACTTCCTAACACCATCTACAAAAATAAACTCCAGATAGATTAAAGACCTAAGTGTAAGGAAAGACACTATAAAATTCTTAGAGGAGAACATAGGCAGAACACTCTTTGCCACAAACCACAGCAATATCTTTTTTGACCCACTTCTTAGAGTAAGGAATATGAAAACAAAAATAAGCAAATGGGACCTCATTAAATGTAAAGGCTTTTGCACAAGATATCATAAACAAGACAGAAGACAATCAACAGAAAGGGGGACAATATTTCCAAATGATGCAACTGACAAGAGATTACTCTCCAAAATATTCAGGCTTTCCAGGAGTCATGTACATATGTGAGAGTTGGACTATAAACTAGAGTGAGCACTGAAGAATTGATGCTTTCATACTCTGGTGCTGGAGAAGACTCTTGAGCATCCCTTGGACAGCAGTGAGAATGAACCAGTCAATCTTAAAAGAAATCAACCCTGAATATTCATTGGAACAACTGCTGCTGAAGCTCTAATACTTTGGACACTTGATGTGAAGAGCCTACTTACTGGAAAAGACCCTGATGCTGCGAAAGACTGAGAGACAGAGGAGAAGGGGGCGACAGAGGATGACATGGTTAGACGGCATCTTCAACTTGATGGCTGTGAGTTTGAGGAAACTCCAGGACATGGTGAAGGACAGGGAAGCAGGGTGTGTTGCAATCCATGGGGTCGCAAAGAGTTGGACATGACTGAGCAAGGTAACAATAACAATAACACGCAGAGGTTCACAAAGAAATGTGACTGGCAGGGGTGGCTACAACTGGGAGTTGATATCAGTCAATCCAGTTCAGTCGCTCAGTCCTGTCAGACTCTTTGCGACCCCATGGGCTACAGCATGCCAGGCCACCCTGTCCATCACCAACTCCTGGAGCTTACTCAAACTGAGCTTCATTGAGTCAGTGATGCCATTCAACCATCTCATCCTCTGTCATTCCCTTCTCCTCCTGCCTTCAATCTTTCCCAGCATCAGGGTCTTTTCCAATGAGTAGGTTCTGCACATCATGTGGCCAAAGTATTAGGAGTTTCAGCTTCAGCATCAGTCCTTCCAATGAATATTCAGGGCTGATTTCCTTTAGGATTGACTGGTTGGATCTCCTTACAGTCCAAAGGACTCTCGAGAGTCTTCTCCAACACCACAGTTCAAAAGCTTCAATTCTTTGGTGCTCAGCTTTCTTTATAGTCCAACTCTCACATCGATACATGGCTACTGGAAAAACCATAGCTTTGACTAGATGGCTTTTTGTTGGCAAAGTAATCTCTCTGCTTTTTAATATGATAACTAGGTTGGTCTAACTTTTCTTCCAAGGAGTAAACATCTTTTAATTTTATGGCTGCAGTCAACATCTACAGATATTTTGGAGCCCCAAAAGATAAAGTCTCTTACTGTTTCCATTGTTTGCCCATTTATTTGCCATGAAGTGATGGGACCAGATGTTGTGATCTTAGTTTTCTGAATGTTGAGTTTTAAGCCAATATTTTCACTCTCATCTTTCAATTTCATCAAGAGGCTCTTTAGTTTTTCTTCATTTTCTGCCATAAAGGTGGTGCCATCTGCATACCTGAGATTATTGATATTTCTCCCAGCAATCTTGATTCCAGCTTGTGCTTCATCCAGCCTGGCATTTCACATGAGGTACTCTGTATATAAGTTAAACTTGCATGGTGACAATATACAGCCTTGACGTACTCCTTTCCTGATTTGGAAGCAGTCTGTTGTTCCACATCCAGTTCTAACTGTTGCTTCTTGACCTGCATACAGATTTTTAGGAGGTAGGTCAGGTGGACTGGTATTCCCATCTCTTTAGGAATTTTCCACAGTTTGTTGTGATTCCCACAGTCAAAGGCTTTGGCGTAGGCAATAAAGCAGAAGTAGATATATTTCTGGAACTTGCTTGCTTTTTTGATAATCCAATGGATGTTGGCAATTTGATCTCTGGTTCCTCTGCCTTTTCTAAATCCAGCTTGAATATCTGGAAGTTCATGGTTCAAGTACTGTTGAAGCCTGGCTTAGAGAATTTTGAGCATTACTTGCTAGCGTGTGAGATGAGTGGAACTGTGCAGTAGTTTGAACATTCTTTGGCATTGCCTTTCGCTGGGGTTGGAATGAAAACTGACCTTTTCCAGCCCTGTGGCCACTGCCCACTTGTCCAAATTTGCTGGTGTATTGAGTGCAGCACTTTCACAGAATCACCTGTTAGGATTTGAAATAGTTCAACTGAAATTCCATCACCTCCACTAGTTTTGTTCATATTGATGCTTCCTAAGGCCCACTTGACTTCACATCCAGGATGTCTAGCTCTAGGTGAGTGATCACACTATTATGCTTATCTGGGTAATGAAGATCTTTTTTGTATAGTTCTTCTGTGTGTTCTTGCCACCTCTTCTTAGTATCTTCTGCTTCTCTTAGGTCCAGACCATGTCTGTCCTTTATTGTGCCCATCTTTGCATGAGATGTTCCTTTTATATCTCTAATTTTCTTGAGGGATCTGTATTCTTTCCCATTCTATTGTTTTCCTCTATTTCTTTGCATTGATCACTGAGGAAGTCTTTCTTATCTCTCCTTGCTATTCTTTGGAACTCTGAATTCAAATAGGTATATCTTTCCTTTTCTCCCTTGCTTTTAGCTTCTTGTCTTTTCTCAGCTATTTGTAAGGCCTCCTCAGACAACCATTTTGCCTTTTTGCATTTCTTTTTCTTGGGGCTGTACAATGTCACAAACCTCCGTTCGTAATCTTCAGGCACTCTGTCTATCAGATATAATCCTTTGCATCTATTTGACACTTCTACTGTATAATCATAAGGTATTTGATTTAGATCATACCTGAATGGCTGCAAAGAATGTAATCAATCTGATTTCGGTAGTGACCATCTGGTGATGTCCATGTGTAGAGTCTTTTCTTGTGTTGTTGGAAGAGGGTGTTTGCTATGACCACTGCGTTCTCTTGGTTAAACTCTGGTTAGCCTTTGCCCTGCTTCATTTTGTACTCCAAGGCCAAATTTGCCTGTTACTCCACACATCTCGTGACTTTCTACTTTTGCATTCCAGTCCCCTATACTGAAAAGGACATCTTTTTTGGGTATTTGTATTAACACCCAAATTATCTAGAATTATCTAGAGGGTCTTTTAGGTCTTCATAGAACTGTTCAACTTCAGCTTCTTCAGCATTGCTACAATTACTGGGAGTTGATATACTACTTAATAAATGACAGGGAGTAGGAGAAAAAGGCATCTTGTAAAAAACAGGTGATTTGGGTGAGAAGGGATACTTATGGGAGAACAAATAACATATAGGAAAGATAAATGGTACCTCAGGTGGATTTATGGGAGATAAGGGAGTTTTGTGAAAATGTTTGTTTGTCTGGTGCTTTTTCCAAAATAAAAAGTCTTTTTCCAAGACTTTTTCCAAAAAGCAAAGCAAAAATAGACAGATAGCTAGATAGGTAGATAAGTAAAGAAACAATGAAATTCTTAAGCAAATCTTATTTATCTATGAGGAACTTTCTCTAATTTTAACACTGTCTCCAAAAGTAAATCAAAAGTCAATTAAAACTGACTCAAATGCATTCCTTTTTATAGCTGAATAATACACAGCTTCTTTATCGATTCATCTGTTAATAGTCATGTAGGTTACTTCCATCAGAGAAGGTAATGGCACCCCACTCCAGTACTCTTGCCTGGAAAATCCCATGGATGGAGAGCCTGGTAGGCTGCAGTCCATGGGGTTGCTAAGAGTCAGACACAACTGAGCGACTTCACTTTCACTTTTCACTCTCATGCATTGGAGAAGGACATGGCAACCCACTCCAGTATTCTTGCCTGGAGAATCCCAGGGACAGAGGAGCCTGGTGGGCTGCCGTCTATGGGGTTGCGCAGAGTTGGACACGACTGGAGTGACTTAGCAGCAGCAGTAGCAGCAGGTTACTTCCATGTCCTAGCTATTGTAAATAGTGCTGCAATGAACATTGTGGTAATGTGTCTTTTTGGAATTTGCTGTATGATGCAGGGAACTCAAAGCTAGTGCTTTGTGACAACCTAGAGGGGTGGAAAGGGGAGGGAAGTGGGAGGGAGGTTCAAGAGGGAGGGGACACGTGCATACCTATGGCCGATTCAAGTCAATGCATGGCGGAAACCATCACAATATTGTAGAGTAATTATCCTCTAATTAAAAATAAAAAAAAATTTTAAAGTTCATTCATTTAAAAGGAGAAAACTCAGGCAAATCCATGAGGAAGGACCTAGGAATCTGTGTTTAAAGTTACATATAGTAAGTTTTATGCCTCTATAAACATCAAATTGTAATACATCAATTGTAATACATCAAAACAATGATGGTAGCCATAACATCAATATCTAAATCTTTGGGTCTATATGTAGGGATAAAAAGTGGAACATACAAAAAAGCTATCAATCAACACCACTAAATATTAATGACAAGTCTGGCTCTTTGGGTGCTGTTTAAACAGCTGGTATTAGGGCTCAGTCTGAGTTTCTAAAGGGTGTCCCTGGAGGCTCAAATGGTAAAGAATCCACCTGCAATGCACGTGACCCGAGTTTGATCCCAGGGACCGGAAGATCCCCCTGGACAGGGAATGGCTCTCTGCTCCAGTATTCCTGCCTGGAGAATTCCATGGACAGAGGAGCCTGGTGGGCTACAGTCCATGGGGTTGCAAACAGTTGGACGTGATTGAATGACTACACTATTGCTTAGAATATGGAAAACTCAACAGTGCTGGTTTTTAAATCTGCTTAAAAGTAAGTTAGATGCAAAGAAACATCACTTAAAAGGCTATATAAGTTTTAATCATACAGATGTAATACAGAAATACTTTTCTTTAATAAAGATTTTCTCATCATCTTTAATGGGAAACAATGAAATGTCATGGAAACAGTCCAGTAGGGAAAATTTTATGATTTATCATTCTAAATCATATATTTTTCCTTCAAAATCTGTGTATACTGTGCTTTTGTTTTCAAAATTTGGTCATCATTTGACCCATCTGCAGATACTTGAGACACTGTAAAGGCATCAGATGCAAATTCAGCATCAACTGGAAAGAAAAGGGAAGAATTATATTCTTTACCTAAAATACTTGAGTTAACTAAGTATTAGTAAAACAGAACAAAACAAAAAAACCACCAAAAACCTAAGACCTTTCCTAGTGTTCTGAATGTGCAAAGGTGTGCATAGTGACTAGCACTGGAATTATAAGATGAAGGTGACCCAGTCCACCCTGAAAAATGAAATGCAAACTGGAAAAATAGACAAACAGGCAATTTCCATATGGAGTCATAAATACAAAGACAGATATAAAAGATGGCACAAGGAACACTCAGAAGGGATAGCCAGATTTGTGTCAATACCGCCAGCTTTTTGGTGGAAGTGATATATATGTAGCTACCTGAAGGACAGGAAAATGTACAAGAGATAGAGGGGAGAAGCACATACAAGGACCAGAGATGAGGAAGCGCACCTGTGGGATCCTACACAGTCTGGCTGGTTAGATGCAGAGATGAGGGGCAGAGTAGGGGTAAAGAGGTAAGGCCAACTTCTTTGGCGGGACCCAAATTGGTGTGGGTATTTGGAGCTTTTCCTGAGAATAAAAGATAAACTGGTGACCAAGTCAGTGACAGAAAATTTTAAAGTTACCCACCAAGTGGCAGCTACTCAAATGTGACTGCTTGAGTCTGGGTTTCTTAGCCTTAACCACTACCAACACTTGAGAAATTGATGAACTTCACGTTTTGTGAGAATAGTGAAGGGTGTAAGTGGATAGTTCCACAGGGATGGAGGAAGTAGAAGAAGGATATAGCCAGAAATAAAAAGAAATACATAGACCTTTAGAGATTGTTTTTCAAGCTATGGAACATGATGAATAAATGAGGAAGGATATTTTTCACTATGACTGCTCATACTTTCACATTTTTCATTAGCTATGTATAAGAAAAAATACTTAACATGGCATCTGTTATCCAAACAATGGACAGAGATCCCATTTACTGCTTACAGAGTATTTCAGAAATCAATGTCTAAATTTAATTCATACGTTTTGGCAACATACCTTTTCTTATTTCTCTAGTTATATTCCTGTCCAACTCCTGCTGCATCTGAAATAAGTCAAATATTATTTATGTTTAAGATAAATAAGAGATATTATCATAGGAATGACATAAAACTTACTAAATGTGACTTTTAAATAATACTTTTAGAGACTAGACCTAACTTCAAGATTACTTCAGTAGAAAAAAAAAATCACATAAATAAAAGAAAATGAATTCCTACTTATTCTGCTTATAGATAAAAGAACCATATATATGGAATGCTATTTAGATTGATCTGATAAAAAGTACAATAAATATCAGTCTATAGTACACATAATTTCAGAGAATTAGGGAATGACCCATAATCCTAGGAATGACCCACAAGATTACTATCTTCTCCCCCAACAGCTCCTGCCCTAAATATGTACTTCTGAGACCTTTGATTTCTAGGTGAGGATCGTGTTCAAATGGAGGAAGCCTGAAGTCAAATGTTAATAAGGAGAATACATCTGTGATTTTCTTTACACTTCTTCATTCAACGAAAAGACAGAAAGGTGAGAAAATTACACACAAGAAACGGTGTACCAGCAAGTTTCAATTCTGAAGATGTTTAGCAAGAAGGATTCTCTCAGAAGCGTTAGTTTCTGAACTATGTCTCACAGAAGGGGAAGGTCCCATGGGGGTCACTGCAGGGTTGAGGACAGAGGAATCACAGCTGCAGTGCCTCTGGTCACTCTTTAGCTGAAAGGCTCTATACTTGGCTCTGTTTTCTATAACACGGTTCCACGCAGAAGTTTTTTTGTTTGTTCAAAGAAAGGTTGTTTTCTTTGAAAAAAAACAACCAACTTTTTTTTAAGGTATGAGAATCATTGATTTAGTCAAAGTTCCTAATTCTACAAAAGAAGAAACAAAGGCAATGTCCATCTTACTGAGTCCAGAGTCCTATGCCAGCTACTTCCTCAGATTAAGGAAAAAAACACATAGATTTTAAACTATAACATAGATAAAATGAATATGTAAAACCATGCTATGTAGTTCAATAATGTTTGTGGCATGACATGACTTTCTAAGTAAATGTGTTTTAAATGCATGAACAAGAATAAAATCAATATCAAATTCCTATTTGTAGCAATTGATATAGTTAATTTATTTTTTTATTTATTTATTTTTTTTGATATAGTTAATTTAGAAAGCATAAATATTTTTTAGACACAGGACAGGGAACTTGAAGGAATCTTTAGTTGATCAAGCAGGCCAAAACTAAAGAGATTCAACCTTAAAAGGATGTTTGTTCATTTTCTCTAGATAAAACCTGGCTTGCTAAAATGAGTCAGCAGTGAATTATCCACATTTTGGTTTATTGAGGACAAAATTTAAAACACACAACAGATCTCTGTTTACTGTTTAGCATACTTCTATCCAAGCTCTCATCATCAGTTGGTATATACAAAAAGTATGCATGTAATCTCAATTATAATCTAAATCTGGTCAGAAATTGAAGTTGAACTTCATTTCCTCAGCCTGAAGTTTCAAGGGGAGGACTTATACTCCTACCCTCCCTATGAGAAGCGAGATTTACCTAACAAGTGAGTTTGGGAAAAGGAACTATGAAGTGCTTGCTTGGTTCCGAATCTCTTTGAAAAGATGTGTGTTTCCACAGCACCATGAACTTGGGTCTACAGTAGGCAGCCTGCCCCTGGGACGGGGTCAAGCATTTGCTTCCTCCTCTTAGGCCTGCATGGGGACGTGTCTGACTTGGGATGAAGTGTTTGGAGGCCCGCAGTGACTGCACAGCTAAAGCACGTCCTCCAGGTTCATGGCTCTCAAGTACTAAGACCCAGCATAGCTGCAGTGCTTTCGAAGAATCCTTAGACTGCTCTTCTGTGATGGCAAGAAGCCAAATGAGAAAACAGGTTGAGACTGCATTTAACAAACGCTGTTTTTCTCTGCATCATCAACATCATGAAAACACCATCAAAACCATAAACCCGTGTGCACTGACTGAAATGGATATTTTAATCATAATGACTACACAATGAAAACTAGTTGCAATTTAAAGACTCCCCATCATTGCTATCTCAGTCATCATTCATTCAGGTGATGTCAAAACAGAGATAAAAGTGAGCTTCATTTACAATTTTTAAATATTTGATTTAACTACAAACTTAGAAACATTCTAAAACTGTTTAGCAAGATTTTTTTTAGAAATTTAAATCAAAGTTCTGTAAGTAAAATAACAGTTAAAGATGTACTCTTGTTTAAGAAAATAACAAAAAATGTTAACCTAAAACCAGAAATTAATCTTTGATTAAGTATTACAAGTTTGTTTAATTCATAAAAAGGATTTATCTAGGATTCCTTCAAATAAAAAACATCCATAGGTGGTTAGTGTTTAGATGCCAGTCATTCACTTATGCTTAGGGGTACAAAAACTGTGGTGGGTGCAGCAGAGCCTGGAAATGATTATGAACCACTGCCAAAGTGAAATAATTTAGAAAGTAAATCAAACATCTGAACGTATACTTTTGGTTACTAGACAATAAGATTTCATTTCTAAAGTTGAATTTAAATGCAGCTTTTCAAGAAATTTTAGAATAAGTATCTCTTAAAAATGAGAGATCTAGGACAAAAAAATCATTAAATGTCTCCTTGATTATCGCAGTTAAGTATGGTTTTACTTAGTGTGCATAAGTCAAAAAAAAAAAAAAAAACGCAGAAGTTCACCAGATTTTAAACAAGGATCATTCATATCAGAAATCTGAAACCTAATGTAAAAAACAGAACTAACCTTGGTCAAGTAAGTCTCCATGCTGTCATTTGAAGGGTGTGGAATTGAGGTAGAAAATCCTCTGTTTGCTCTTGAAATAACATATGTGTTGAACCCTGAAGCAGGATTGAAATTTCCAACAGAAGAGGACTCCAGGACTGGCCTTGTGCTAAGAGTGCTGTGTATAGATCTGTTCTGCTGTTTCTTCACCTCAAGTTCAGTCCTGATCTCTATCAGCCTCTCATCAGTCCTGGGGAAGATGGGAAACACCAATTTCATTCATGTTTACCTAAATGATTGGCATTTTTTAAAGTTGCCATAGAGTAAATGGAATTCCCATTAAACTGAACACTGAAAACACAGAGCAGACTTCTTGTAAACAATGACAGCTGTAACCTTATTCTAAAAAAGTACACATGTGTCTGGGGCTCCTCAAGTAACAAGCCACAGTTGGGAGAGGAGAGAAAGGGCATCAGAGAGAAAGGGAGGTGGCCTCACAGTAACACCTGCTGCCCTCTGGGACAAACCTGCCTCCAGGAAACAGTTCAGGGATGAAGAAACACACCAGCCCACAAAGTTACTTTCAAGTGTTTCCTTTCACCACCCTTGTATATATGTTTCACTCATGACCTTGGTGAAATTAAGCATTCGGCTCTGGGGTATTATCTAGAGCCATGATGTCAAGGGGAGGATGAGAAAGTCAGTGGGTGAGACTGAAAAGAGCTAAAACAGCCCCAGGAATAATGATAAGTATCCCCTTCTTTCCCAAAGTCCACTTTATGTTACTTCACTTCTACTATGGGCCTATGTCAGCACCTGTTTCTGATGGTCCAAAAAAAAAAAAAAATCTGAAGACAAATTTTGGTCTCATTTAAAAAGCCAAAACTCTAAACAGTAGTGTATGTTTTAGAGTGAGAGGCATCGTGCTCCCCAAAGCAGGGAAACTGGCCCCACCATGCTCCTTCCCTGGGAGCCACACCCCACATCTCAGCATCAAGTCGCTGCAGCCCTGAACCTTGTCTGGGATCGCCTGTGCTTCACTGGGCATATTCATTTTAGCATCGACTAGCAGAATGTGTCCTTGGGTACCTGCTTCTTTGCTTTATGCTGTTTTGGCTTATGAAAGGCGTCCTAGGAACGCTCTGCTTTCAGATAGTGCGGAAAGCTGGACTAGGCACTGCAGGTGGGATCTGCCCTTTCCATCTTCCATACACTCCCTCGGTAAGGTCACTGTATTATTTCCAGCCACTTTGCGATTTATCCTGCCTTTCACCCCTGTGTTAATTTCCCCCCTTTTCACAAGCATGCCTCTACACAGTGTGGAAAAACTTGATACAGTACTAACAGTTTGTCTTAAAGCGCCCCCTTAGCAGTGACTATCCAGTTGGCTTTCACTTCCTAGTAATCTCAGAAACCGTGCTCTATAAAAACAGGCTTTAGAGACAAATTAATGACCTAAATTTATTCTCTGTGATTCTGTGTTTTGACTTACTTGTCTAGTTTATCTTGCAATGACTTCCTAACTTCAAGTTCTACTAGGTAGAGATGCTTATATTTTTCCAACTCAGCTTTATTAGAATCTTCTTGCAAAGTTTTCATCTTAGACAGTTCAGATTCCAAGTCTTTAATTCTGAGTTCCGTCTGTTGAGATCCTGCTTGTATCTAAGGCAAGTTGAAATAGATAACATTTTTAAAATAATTATAACCTGGAAAATTATATTTGTTTCCTTTAGTTTTGAGCCAGTGATTCAGAGAGTGATTACAAAGGTGAAAACAAAAAGAGCAGAAGTTTAAAACAATTATCATCAATGTGAAGTGAATTAAATGTGAATTATAAAATTAAAGTGGAATGACTGTTATAGTAGTACTTATATAATCTGATAATTCAAAGAGGGTCAACTTAAAATTTTAATAATTGAACGAGACAACCAGTTCTAAACCACAATATTTTCTTTTCTTCCTAATGGTCTTATTTTATACCAACTGGTATTATAAGTAAGAGGATTCTATAGTGAGAATCATTCTGATAGGACAATTTAGTGAAAACTGTGGTGGAAACTGAAATATTTAAAGGGAAAACAAGTGCCCTCCCCTTCCAGAAATCTGCAAAGCATACTGCTCTANCAGAAATCTACAAAGCATACTGCTCTAAGGGAGGTAGAGGAAACACACAAGTTGTATATGTCTGCAATGTAATATACAGTGAAAGGGATTGCAAGCACGTGACAGAGCAACAGATTAACCCACAAAAACAGGTTGACGTCTTTTCATTTCTCTACTTAAGATTCTGTCTCACTCTTTCTTCAGTAGACTGCTAATACTGCTCTACTTGACTGTGTTCTATCATATTCATTTTTATATGACTTTTGAGAGTCACTACATCTTGCTCCAACTTTTTTTTCTTCTCTCTAGTTTTTTCACATTTCTTTTGCGTTCATTTCATAGAAAATAACTTCTGTTGAAATACTTGATTTTTCTGCATCCACATGCAGACATTTTGAAGATACAGTTTCCAGCTCTGCTGGAAAATCATCAATCTTCAAGAAGAAAATGAGACCATTTGGTAATGAGGAATGTGGATTAAGCACAGCCTAATTCAAACCCAGGATCAAACTAAAAGGATGGTATGTATATTGTAGAATCTAGGACCAGGGATTACTCAGAGAATCAGGAAAGATGTTTACACCACCAAGATTCACAAAATATATTCTTCACTGTCATCTTTGTCAAACAACATTTGCACTTGATTTTATACTCTTTTATTGTTCTACAATAATATTTTTCTATCTTTCCTCCATAAAATGACTACAAGTACCCTCTTAGTAGAATGGCTCTTAATCCTTCCCCCATCGTAATGTCCCAGGGTTTTAAAGTAGTTTAAGGGATACTATATTGAGTTATCTAGGGCTAAGTTAATAGATGCCTCCCAAAAGAAGTCTGTAAGAATAAGACTCTAATTAATAAATCTTATAAATACAGAGTCTAATCCCATAAGCCTTTTTCTGAACTACAAAGACTTTTTGCTAATTTGAATTGCAGTCCAAAGAGAAATGATTTGCAAAGATAAAGAAATCCCATCTCCTAATAGTTTACAGAGATGATCCATACATTTTTCTGAACAGCAACAACAAAAAATGCCTCATTCTTGTAATCCTTTGTTACTGTCCTTTTGTGCAAGACAAGTGCTGTGCATACCTAAAAATATTCTCTATAACAGCAAGGTATACTTAGACAAGATTCCCCTTCATGGAAAAAAATAGCAATAGTGTAAAATTAGGGGTTAAACTCTTCCTCATAGACTAGATAACAATGGCTGAAGTGAGAAGGCTCCATGAGAGGTGGACATTCAGGAAAGCTCCACGAAGGAGGAGAGACTGGGCACCGAGTCTCAAATAATGGAGGCCTAGTCAAGAGGAAACGGAGAAGGTGATGGCACCCCACTCCAGTACTCTTGCCTGGAAAATCCCATGGTTGGAGGAGCCTGGTAGGCTGCAGTCCATGGGGTTGTGAAGAGTCAGACATGACTGAGCGACTTCACTTTCACTTTTCACTTTCATACACTGGAGAAGAAAATGGCAACCCACTCCAGCATTCTTGCCTGGAGAATCCCAGGGACGGGGGAGCCTGGTGGGCTGCCGTCTATGGGGTCACACAGAGTCGGACACGACTGAAGTGACTTAGCAGCAGCAGCGGCAGCAGCAGCAGCAGTCAAGAGGAAAAGAAACTGTAAGGATAGCCTGAGCAAGGGCAAAGAAAGCTGAAATCAGCCAGTTACCTCTGAGGATAAAATTCAACCACAGGGAAATAAAAACATGACCACACAGAAATGTGTAAATCAGTATTCACAGCAGCATTATTAATTGCCCCAAAGTGGAAACAACCCGTAGCTCCATCAACTGATTATGGACACATGGCTTAGTCACATACTATTGATTGACAGCCAACAAACAGAAGAACTGATACGTGCAATCACACAGATGAACCTCAAAAACATAACATCAGATGAGAAACGCTAATCCCAAAGAAGCATATATTGTATGATTCCATTTATATAAAATACCCAGAACAGGCATGTCTACAGAGACATATATTAGACTAGGGGTTGCCTGGGGCTGAAGGACGGAAGGCCACAGGTGGTGGCTAAGGGATACAGGGTTTCTTTTTTGGGGTGATGGAAAGGCTCTAAAACTGACTGTGGTCACAGGTGACACATCCCTAGACTAAGAGATATTGAACTACACATGTTGAGTGGGTGAATTCTATGATACGTGAATTATATCTCAATAGCTTAAAAAAAAATCTAATGGTAGGATCTAGATAATCTTAATTCTCTAGTTTGGATGTACGTACCATACATCATCTGAGAACCACAATGCTTTTGCAATATACTTAAAATGAAAAGGAAAGAAGGCAATGTCTACATTTCACCTGGTTTTTATAATACCCTTTCTGCACAAGTTATTCTGAAATCCATGAAATAAATAAATACAGAACTCTACAGCCAGTCATAAAAAGAAAGATGAGAAATGATAATTTTCTGGAACCTCCCATTAAACATTATCCCTTGAGTTTATCTGGCTAGCCTCATTATGTAATACAGCTATCACTAAAAAAAAAAATATTGTTTCAAATAAAAAAAGTCTCTCAACTCGTGTAAACAGTGAGGCACAATTCTCAACTTTCCTAAGGGTAAATAATATAAGAAAAAATATATATAATGCAAATGGCAGAATGAAAGTCAGAGTTTAAGAAATGAGTGCATTATAAAGATAAGAAAATTGTAGTAAATTACTTGTAACAAAAAAACAAAAGAAAGCTGACCATGAAAATGAGTGTCTTAAAACACTTCATCCTACATATCAACTGTTGACATGTCAATTTCATACATACCTGACTTGTGGGTTGATGTAAGTTGTTCTTTAAATCCTGTGTCTCAGCCTCTAATTTAGCCCAATAACTTGACATGATTTCCAGTGAAGCCTCTGACATAGACTTCTTTTGCAGGGCATCAGCCAGTTCTTGTTGAAGTTGTCTCAGAACTGCCTAATAAGACACTCTGTCACTGAGTTTATCAAATCACTTTACTATTCCGTTACGTTAAGAATAGATAACTCCAACATATGTACTTTGAAAACTATCACCACAGACAGCAACTCACCTTCTTTTCCCTCCTCACTGAATTTGGTTACAGACACGGAAGGGGCCACCTTCCGGCCTTTCTGATATTAAGTTATTCAGACAAAAGATGCAGACCTGCTGTCCACACCCTGCTCCTCCCAATAGATCTGCAGAGCTTCATTACCTCACAACCAGAAAGAAACAGGTTTGAATGTGGGACAAGTGGTGGAAAATTCTACTCTGTGGAACATTTTCCCTCTTTCTTTATTAGAGGCTTCTATTAACTTCAGAGATCTTCACATATTCCAACAGTGCTCATATCTTTCCAACAGATTCCTAGCTCAGCAGAAAAATGAGGCCATTCCTTTGTGGCTTATCTATTTTCTATCTAGTAGTATGTCTATGTTAATCCCTAACTCCTAATTTATTCCTCCTCCCCACCTTTGCCCTTGGCTAATCATAAGGACCTACTGTAGAGCACAGTGAACTCTACTCAATGTTCTGTAGTCACCTATATGGGAAAAGGAACTGAAAAAGAATGGATATATGTATAAGTATAACTGAATCAATTTCTTGTACATCTGAAACTAACACAAAATTGTAAATCAACTACACTCCAATATAAAAGAAAAATAAATTTTTAAAAATGAGGTTGCTCCCATGGCCTTCAAGGAGCCTCGTTAAAGTGGCCTCTTCTACCTGTCTCCAGACTGCAGGCCCTGCAATCCTCTCCCTGACTCACTCCATTCCTGCTGATCATGAATCCCGACACCCTTCATTTTTAGTGGACAAGCTTGTATCTAAATGATATTAATTGATACTGAAAATGAGAATTATGAGCAAATTGTTGTAAAAATATTCAAAGTAAATCATAAATAGCAGTGGGAAGATTAAATCAAGAAAAATTTTGCTAAAGCTCACCACTTGAGTCCCAAATTATGTTTTAATGATAAGTAGATGCATTTAAAGAGTTGAGAGGCTTTAAGAATAAATGATTCAAGGCTAAAATGTTTCCCATATTAACTCAAATTGACGTGAATAAACATAAAATTATACCAACAAATATGACACAAAGCTATGACAAGCTACCAAAGCCAAAGTTCGATATAGCCTCTGGGGAACCTGGAACTGACCGTCAAGGTAATCCATGTAACTGAAGCTTAATTTTGAAATGTTCATTTTAGGTTTGAGCATTTCATTTATCTTCTTCGTCACGATACTGACATGTGGTAACAAAGATTAAAATGATTACCTTAATAGTAAAAGAGTAAATTACTAATATCTGTCTGTATTAACAATTTAGAACCGAATCTCTTAATATTTCATAAGACACAATGTCTCTACTCAAAGTAAAGCATTTCCTGGGTCTAATTTTTATTTGCTGGATACAAGTTGTGCTTTTAGGCTGGTTTAGAGACTATAGATTCATAGCCTATGTATTTTTTATATTCAACTAGATTCAACATTTAGCCAGAATGAAGCCAAAATCAAAACTTTGAATTTTCTTTCAGGAAGTCTGAGAATTATTTCTCCTTCTGGATACTTACTTCTCTTTCTGTTTTTTCATTTTTGTACTGATACATTCTCTCTTTTAAATGATTACGTTCCTGGATTAACTCCTTGTTTCTTTCCTCCAGCATCAGACCTTGTTTCTCATTTTCAGCATGAAGTTTTCTCACGATCTGCTGAAACTGGTCTTGGATGCTGATGTCTGTCTTCTCCTTACTGTTGGCTTTGTTTTGTGTATCATCCAGTTGCTGTCGGAGCAACATGTTTTCACTCTGGAGTTGAGATAATGTTTCCTCTAAGGAGTCCTGCTTTCCAAGGTATTTATTCACTTTGTCTTGTTCATGCTGATACATGTGTTCAGTTTCCTGCTTTTGACACTCTGCTTGGCGAAGGTCTCTCTGGACACGTTCTAACATCAAAGTCTTTTCTCTAAGATTATCTCTTGTGTGCTGCAACTTGATTTTTACCTGATGGAATTTACTTTCCACTGTAGAAAGTTGCTGGAAAAGTGCCTCATTCTTATCTTTTAGGTTAGCCACATCAGACTTCATTTTGTCCTGCAAGCATAACCACTCATCTTTTGCTTTCTGGAAGGCAAGCTCCAGGTCTCTTTGTGATGTTTGATCTTGATCATGATCGTGAAAGGCAGCAGCCAGTCTAGAACGGTAGGATTCCACTTCTGTTTCCAGTCTTTGTTTGTTTTCTTTTTCGTCCTCCAGCTTAGTCTTTAGCATTGTATTCTCAGCTGTCAGAACATTAAGCTGGCCTGTATACTGGGATATAGTTTTTGTTAACCTTTCCTCATTCAGTTTTACTGCCTTTTGAGCATCATCATTCTTTGCTTTGACAATTTCAATGTCCTCAAAATAGTTCTTTTCCTTTTCCAGGTTCTGGTTTTTCACTGTATCTATTTCCAGTCTTAGCATGGCAATTTCATCCTGCAGCATTTGGTTTTCGCACAACAGGTCTTTTGGTTCTTCAGGACCAGCAGAAGCCTAAGTGAAACAAAGGAGATTTTTAGCTAGTACACAATAAAGTAATATTTCATGATTTCCTCTGAAATGAAAGACCATCTTGTATGCTTATACAATGAAAGGCTGCACTAAGTGTATCTCCAAACAGAAAAAATAAGGCTATATACAAACCTCAGACTTTATAAAAGCAGAAATTTTCAAATGTTCAAAAAGTTAATTGAAGACAATGAATCCATGAAAGTCAAAAAGAAATCCCAAGAGATTTTTCAAGACGCTCAGACCTGGAGAGGCTTTTCTGTGAACTACAATAAACCCAAAAGCCTTATATATAAGATTTACAGATCTGACTACACTTAAAAATGGCATGTGATGTGAATATTTATACAATGGAAAACTACTAAGTCATAAAAAAGAATGATATAATGCTATTTGCAGCAACAGGGATGGACCTAGACATTATCACCCTAAGTGAAGAAAGTCAGACAAAGACAAGTATTATATCATACTCCTTATATGTGGAATCTAAAATGAACTTATTCACAAAATGGAAAGACATAGAAAAAACACTTATGGTCATCATATGGGATGGGGGGGTAGGGGAAGGGATAAATTAGGAGGTTGGGATTAACATATACACACTAGTAGATGTAAAATAACCAGCAAGGATCTACTGTACGACATAAGGAACTACACTTAATATTCTGTAAGAAGAATCTGAAAAGGAAAATGTGTGTATGTGTGAGTGTGTGTGAGTGTGTGTGAGTGTGTGTGTGTGTGTTAGTCACTCAGTCATGTTTGACTCTTTGCAACCCCATGGACTGTAGTCCACCAGGCTCCTCTGTCCATGGAATTTCCAAGGCAAGAATATGGGAGTGGGTAGCCATTTCCTTCTCCAGGGGATCTTCCCAACCCAGGGATTGAACCCAGGTCTCCTGCATTGCAGGCAGATTCTTTACAGTCTGAGCCAGCAGGGAAGCCTCATTTATACACATACATATACAAATACATCTGAATCACTGTGCTGTATGCCTGAAACTAATGCAATATTGTAAATCAACTATAATTCAATAAACAACAGTACTTGCTGGCTTTATAAATACTGCATCTGATACCTCCTATACAGCCACTTCACAGTAAGAGTGATTACTGTGTATATATTTAAATAAATTTAATAGATTTAAATAGGTTAAATTTCATACAAAGATTTTCCTTGAGAATATGCTACCTTCTAACATTTTCATAGGCAATTATAAGAATTATACCTATTGACAACTGTACTAAGTACCTCTACAAACATCAATTAACTCATTAGCTATAATGATTCTGGAAAGGGAGAAGTTAAAAATATAAGTAAGCTGCAGGCATTTCACCAGGTCTTTTGACTCTACTAGTCCTCTTACATCAAACCACAGTTACTTCTCTAGTACAAACATATAAATTCAAAATAAGCCTCCTATTTCATTCATGACACATACACTAGTGATAAATAAGGTGAAATTTAGAGAGCTCTTCTTAGAAAACCATGAGATTATTTGCTGCTGCAATAAATTTCATTATCTTTCCATAATGTTTAACATAGTGAGATGGGGGAAATACAATGAAAAACACTTAATAGCTATCACTAAATATATATTATGGCATATCTATCATTGTTTTCAAAAGTTCCTTGTACTGAAATAAGACACTACACAGAGTAGTGTTCATTTTCTCATAAGTAGAAGAATGACTTCCAAAATATGATCTCTGAACTGCCTATAGTTTCCTCCTTACCATCAGTGGAAGTGATGAACTACCCTAATGATAGATCAAGGAAGTGAATTCACTACCAAAACCCAGAATATCTATTATTAGTAGCAAGTGCTTCCCCCCTGCCCCCACCCTTGGTGGGGGAGAGGCACTTTTATAAGTTTATTCTAAAGAAACAACTTTTTAAAGTGTTCAAAAGTGTTTTTACAATGGATGTCGCACTTTTTATAAATTGAAAAACAATAAATGATGTGAAAAGGTCATTGACAGGGTATTGGTTAAAGAAATGACAGTGGAGCCAAGAACGGACTCTGACTTAGACACTGCAGGTGATGACGTGCATTGAGTGCCGCTCATCCCAAAGCAGAGGGGACGTTGTCGGGTAGCACAGTCACTGGGGGAGCACACGCGGTCTTCCTGGCCTAAACCACAACCAGGGTTCCGGGTCCTTCGAGACAGTCGCCAAAGATTTGAGATCAATTCCTATGGAAAATATTAAAGGCCTCTCCTTGGATGAAGCCATTGTATGTCCCTACCTGACTGCTGTAGACAAATGGATTTGAATTACAAATAGTACTTTTCCTGCGCTCTCCCTGAGAGCTTTTCATTGTAGGAGATCTGCTGCTAGGACCTTGGGGATGAGACCCAGTCTGTATTTGAGAGGGATATCAGGCAGGGGAGTGAATTCCTGTGCTCTGAGATGCCACTCGACAACTCTTCAGAATGAAGGACAATCAACTTCAATAGTGTCTGGTTTCTACCAACTGCTGGAAAAAAATTCCATGGGGAGCATTCCTGCTCCTCTCGAGGATGCCAGTTAACACCTATCCTTGACTCTACTGTGAGGGAGAACTCAGCTGGGAAAGCTGGAGCCAGCTCTGAGCTGTTCAGGGGGAAGGTGGACTGGAGTGCTGGACAGCACAGAGGGAGGGGGGTCCATGACCCTCAGCCACCTGCCAGATTGAAGGCCAGAGGTAACTTGATGTAAAATTAGGTACCATCTTCCCTCCCAGTTCCCCTTCTCTTCTAGACCTGTTCACTCATGAATGGTCCCTCAAGGCAGAAGGATCTGTTGCCTGAAGTGGGCAGAGAGCTTAACCTCTAGTTTCTACACCAATCTCAACCCTGTGATTTTTCAGTATTTATTGTGTGAGATACTGACCATGACCTTTTCGTCCCTCTGATCATAAATGTGCACCCAGCATTTTAGGATTATAGAATTCTTATTTCCAGCCCTGTCACTTTGGGAATTTTTAATTTCTTTGCTTTTTTTTTTTTTAGATGTAGCCTAAAATTTTCTATAACACTAAATAAAATGACACTAAATAACTGGTACAACACAAAATAAAATGGTATTTTTCAAAAAAGGGGGGATATTAGATATAATACTGATGAAATAGTGTTAGAAATTTGAAATTTTCACTAAGGATAACTCTACCTGATTCTGATTATTTGTCACAGTCTTCAGTTCCATTTCTAGTGCTCGGAGACTGAGTTCAAGTTGCTGCTTCATTTCAACTTCTTTACTATATTCATCTTCGTTTCTTCTTAACTGCTCCTTAATTTTTTCATACAACATATTGGCATTTCTTCTATTCTCTTCTTCTTGCTTTAAGGTGAATCTGCAAAATTTAGAGAACTCTTTTTAGAAAATTATAAGATTATTCACTGCTGCTGCAAAAACTTTTGTTCCCTCTTCACAATGTTTAAAATAGTAAAAATGGGGGGAACACACTGAAAAACACTTAATAATGATCACTGTTTTCATACAGAGGGTTAAGAATAAAATTGCATAAAATTTTGTTTTTATTTTTTCTGGAGGAAAATGGCTACTTCATAAATCTGGAGGTCAGAATGTAAAGCAATATAAGCTTTCCTAAGAATAGTTTAGAAATATAGGTCACAGATCTTTTTAAATTTTCTCATATTTTAACCAAATAACACAATATTATTAAAGAAAATGTATTCAAAATAATTAGAAAGGTAGAAATGAATTTATAGAAAAGATGTTCCTTGCAGTATTAAATAGAATACACAAAAGTGGAAAACAAGCAAAAGTCAGTTTGGTAAATAATTAATGGGGTTTCCATTATGGTGGACTGCTGTATGGTCATCAAAATGATGTTTCAGGAAAAATATACATTAAGTTATTAGAAGCATTCACTGTTAAGAACCTGTTATAGTATTTCCAAGAATTTCACATTCCACAATACTAATGATGTTTTCTCCCTTGTAAAATCTGAGACGGTAAGTTAGCCCTTATAATACATCTACATCTCTGCAGTATTAAAGGAAACAACAGTTCAAATATTTCTTTAAAAGTGAGATGTACGGTACCTCAAGCTTCTGTGCTCTCGTTCCCACTCCACTTTCTGATGCTCTAACTGTGATTTCACTTCTTTGGTTTCTGATAGCTCTTTTTGTAGCCCACAAAACTTGCTTTTCATTTTGTGAATTTCTCCTCTAAGTAGTTCACAGTGTTTTCTTTGAAAATCGACTAATCTGTCATGTGAAAAAATTGCATCCTGAATTTTCAACAAGCTATCAGAATCTGCATGAGAAAACAAAGCTAGAAACAAACAAAAAAATTATGTGAGTAAGTTTTGAATATAAAGGACTGTGCCTTTCACGGTCACGCATTCATGCACTGAACAAATATTAAGTGTCTATAGTGTGGAAGACATTATTCTAAGCCCTGAAGATAAAACAGACACCCCTGGCTCTTGTTTAGCTTGAAGTCTAGTACAAGAGAAAGAGAAATCAAATAATTATGATCTCAGATAGATACTATAAGAAAAGAGAGTTCTACGATAACAGAACTTAAAGTAGACGGGGTCCAGGAAAAAGTTCCCTGGGGAATAGATGTCACACTGAGAAAGGGAAGATGAGCAGGAAGTAGTCAGCAGAGCAGAAGAACAACCCTGGGGACAGTCTCCAGCTGCCATAGGTTTCTAACCAAGACGGAGTGAACAGCTACCGACTTACCTTCCTGAGTGGAGCAAGCAAAACCCACACGGACAGAATACATTCAACACTGATTTCCATGACAAGAACTTCCGGGAATGAAGGACAATGATCCTGGAAACACACGAGGTTATCCCAAGGAACACCCAGCTCACTGCCTTGAGAGGATTTCCAAGCCCCGACATGGGGAGAAGGAACAGAAGCACAGTCCACTGGACTCCCCAGATGGAGGTGATGAAGCTGAGAGTCTCGTGAAACCAACGTGGGCAGAGATCACAGGACAGAACCATGGAGAGGAAAGAGTGGAACAGAGAAAAAGGACCCAGGAGAACTGAGGAGGAGCCCCTCGGGTATTCAGCAGAGGAACGGACAGCGCCCATCTGGGAGAAACCACCTGAGAACAGGAAAAAAACAGGAAAGAAAACTGTGCCTGGTGCTCACTCAGTCGGAGGAATTCCACCTATTCTCCTGAGCCAGCCTGGAAAAACTCCTGCTTACAGCAGAATGAACATGGCAGTCAGCAAGGTCTTGCCTCCAAGGCAGGAAATAGTTGGCGCTAGTCCCAGGGCCCCTTTGGATGCACCTAACAAATCATGAGAAGCAAGAGCACAGAAGGATCTCTGGAAAACTCTCAATATTTGGAAACTAAATCATATGGATCTAAATAACCCTTATCAAAGAGGTAATGAAAAGAGAAAGTACAAAGTATTTTGAACTGAAGGAAAATGAAAATGTTAAGACCAGCAGACATATTAGGACATTGACAAGCTGATTCTAAAATTCATGTAGAAAGAAGGATAAAAAATAAAACCAAATGAAGCTAGACAGTTGTGACCTTCAAGCATGCAGCAAAAAGAATCAACAGTTGGGTTTTAAGCAAAGGGGTAACATGATGAGACCTGAATTTTTTAAAATAGGTAATAATTGCAGTTGCTGTGAAGACCGAGGTTCTGTGAGGTAGAGTGGCAGGGAAAGAAGTCCTGATTATTTCAGTTATTCTAGGAGGAAAATGATGCTGACCTGACCACGGGTGAAGGTACAGGGAAGAATAAAAGTCAACAGAAGGTACAGTGAGTGAGAGGATCAGAGGCCTGTGGCTCAGAGTATTCACTTCCATGTTCCTTTAATGCAAAACATACTTCTGAGATGCACAGCGCTGTAACACATCCCTGGCTCTAGAGCAGTACTGACAAGGTGTGCATATATCACTGCTCTATACACAGACACGCTTTCTGTTAACATTTACATTGTGGGCCTACCTTTACACCCCAAGTCAAGAGGTTCTGCTTGCAACGTGGAATTTGTAGAGTAAAGAGCGTCGCCATCCTCAGAAACCATCTCAGATGACTGAGTTAAGTCATCCAGGTCGTTCACGTAATTCATTTGTTCTTTGACCTACACATAAATAATACTGTTTCACAATGTCCTTAAAATATGTATAAAATATACTAAGTGTACAGAGGTGATAAATATCTCTTTATCAAGGCAAACACAGACATTTCTTAAAAGAAGAGAGTTTTATCAAAAGGGTAAATTTATCAACAGTGTTTCTAAAAGATGTGTTCAAAGTAAACTTCTCTACAACAAAGGAAGATTTTTTTACTTTACTACTCTTCCTTTTACAGAGTATTTTTGACAAGGATAATGTTTTTGAAAGTTCATTTTTTTTTACTATACCTTCTTCTTTTCATATGGTGTTTTCCTTGTAGGCCTAAAAGAATAAATGATTCTTGTCAGGCTAATAGTAAATATTCAAAAATACAAACAATACCTAAACTTTTATTTTTTTATATAAACTCTTTGCATTGGCAAGTAATTTTCTATAAAAGAATGCAACAATAAACAAGAGGAGCATTAAAGGACAAAGAAAATATGTCAGTAATATTAATAAAGTATTAAAGTTAGATCCAGGAAAAGGAAAAACATAATATTACTTGCATTATGTGATAAGAAACAGTATACCAGTGTTTTTTGCACCTGTCCTTTTCAATAGGACCTAACTTTCATGGCAATAAAACCTATCTGGGAGGTATCCCTTCAGTCCTTCTAAGAAAGAAACCCATTTGAATAACCAAGATATTAGCTTTCTGAGGACTTCCTAGGCATCGGTTATGCATCATTAGAAACACTTGACATGTCTTAAAGGCATTTTAATCCTCACAGTCATTCTGGGAGATAGGTATAGGAAGAAATGGAGCACACAAAGGCTGAGGAACTTGCCCAAGCCCACTCAGCATGTCACCAACAGACCCAGAATTCAAGCCCAGGAAACCTGGCTTCAACACTGCTTTTCCAAAATATGCTGAGAAAGGAATATTGAAAAGTCTTTTTAAGTAAGAGCAAATGAATCTATAGTATTATTCCATGTCTAGCTATAGCTATAAATAATAATTTCTGAATCTTAAAACATATTTCTCAAAAGTTATAAAGACTTCAGAGGTAGGCAAGACTGGAAATCTACTTTAATAAAGTTTTGTTTTTTGTAAAGAAATTCATCAATAGGCCTTCATTCAACCATTCTGCTGTTTCTTCATTCATCTGACATACACTTATTGAGCACACAATATGTGTTAATGACACTCTTAGTACAGGAAGCACGGTTTTTGTCATTTAGATCTTTATCATCCAAAAGGAATAATTTGTGAAAGACTGTTAGTAATTTTTTTTCTATTGAATATAAACAAAATCTTCCCCTTTTGCCTGGAATCTATAAACAACTATGAAGTTAATATGATGGGACGTTTCAGAGTATCTTACCAAATCAAAGCTATTCACGATATTACTATCAACTGAATCATCAAGAATGATCAAATGCTATTCAGTATAGCCTAAATGTTTGTAAATTCACAATTATGTAATTTTTGAAAATCTTTGTATGATAGAACTAACTTAAGTAATCATCTGCATATTCTATTACATAGCAATATTACTCTTCAGAACCAATGAACAAGCCCTTATCATAAAACTAATGCACGAACAGAAGTTATTATGTACAATTAGTTTACTGTAATAGTTTAAAGATAATGTCATACAATCAATAAGCTTTCTGGTACTGGAAATGCAAACAAGATGAAACTAAATAAACACATCCTCTGCTGGCTCATTGCCAATAGCATACATACTCTAAAAGCTTCCTTCTTAACATAAAACAAGAAACACCTTTGAACTCCGCATTCCTCTTCAGTTACCATCCAGTTCTTCATTGCCTGTCCCACTAATATTCCCCAGGGAATGTTTACATGTATTCACTACAGTCCAGCTTCCAAATGGACTATTTACTGAAAAGACTTCTGGCCAAAGGCACTGGTCCTCACCTTAACCTTTCAGCAGTGTTCATCCACTATAGTTGAAGAATCTCTTGTCTTGGCCCGAGCACTGTATTACGCTGCTCTATTTCCAGAAGAAGTACTTAATGCTAATATTTCTTCCCCTACAAACAAAGAATCTGTAGAATGTACCTGTCATCATCCTGATCCACTTCCCTTAAAATGCTGTCATCATTCACATGCAGCAGACCACCAGTCAGCGAATCGGTCTTTTCAAATACTGGTGCAATCACACATTCTTCTAGTGTCCGTTTGTCATTGTTCTTTTTCTTCACTTCTTTCTTGTGCACACCAGGATTGCTACTTTAAAAAATCCACAAAAAAGCCAATGTTTTCTAATCATTTGACTGATAAAGAATAGAAAAAATTTTTTTATAAAATTCCAACTCTTACCCATCTAAAGTCATTGATTAATTCACAAAACAATTATGAAGTACCAACCATATGCAAGAAAACAAATTCTTCCTTCAAACACAGATATATAATTATGATACAACATGATATGTGAACGTTGACATATGAAAGTGATAAGTGAAATAAGGAAGGATTTGGAGAAGTGAAGACAGGAGGTCGTGAGAAAGAGAAAAGGAAGAAAATCATTCCACTTGGAGATGCGAATATGAGCGCAAACATCAGGCACAGGGCATCTAGGTTATTACCTAGGAACCTGGAAGGAAGAGTACAAAATACATGGAAGAAAGTAGAGAGATGCATCTGGAAAGACATTGAGAAGAACTTCAAGAGCTACACTGAAAACCCGGATGGGGTCCACTGGCTAAGCACCTTGACTCTTAGACATGGGAGTCATAATTAGATTTACACTATATCTGTTATTTTGCTTCTAAATATAACAATGGTGAATTTAGGGATTTCCCTGGTGGTCCAGTGCTTAGGAGTCCACCTGCCAATACAGGGGGCATGGGTTCGATTCCTGGTCAGGGAAGATCCCACATACCATGGGGCAACTAAACTCACGCTCTGCAACTACTGAGGTCAGCACCCTAGAGCCCACGGTCAGCATCGAGAGAAGCCGCCACACCGAGGAGCCCAAGCACTACGGCGGCAAAGAGCCAGTGCAGCCGAAAATAAGTTTAAAAAGTAACAATTGATTTAGATGATATTTTAAATGACATGAGGCATATATACCATGGAAGAAGAAATCAAGGAAATATTTGGCCGGGGGAGGGGAATTTACTTTTAAACATGATGTGGTGACATCAGCATCATGGCTGAAAGACAGGTGCCTCATCAGTTTTCTCGCCACCAACAACGATTTGGCCTCCATCCATGGACATACTCAAAGGAGGAAAAACCCTGCCAACCAAGGGTACTCTATCCAGAAAAGTCTTTCAGAGATGAAGGATAAATAAAAACTTTCCCAGACAAAGCAAACCTGAGGGTGTTCATCACCACTAGTCCCGCCTCATAAGAAATGCTGAAAGAAGTCCTCAAACTGAAAGGAAAGGATGTTCATTAGTGACATAAAATAAATTTAAATATATAACACACTGGTTAAGGCAAATATGCAGTCAAATCCAGAATACTCTAACATGTAACACGGTGGTATGTTAACAAATGAACTCTAGTATTACGGCTAAAGAACAAGAGTATTAAAAACAACTATATCTCTAGTAAAATAGAAAATCTGTAAATCACAAACATTAGCTCAAGTTAGAAATTATTTCATAGGAAAATAACAAGTGACCTGCTGTTAAATATTGATATAGGATTACCTATCAGAATCTTCACTCTCCATAGCAGCAAACTCCTGGTTGCTGTTTCTTCCACTCTTTCTCTGCTGAATCAGTCCACTCTCATCAGCAGCATTGCATACATTGTCTGATACTTCCACTTCACTACTTTTGTGCTTCTTTTCTTCTTCAATCTTTAATGAAAGTTTGACACTAAGAATAATTGCTACTTCTTTATTATAAAGATCTTTGTTTTCAATTTTATTATTTGACTCAGTGTTTGCCCTGAATTTAACTGATAAAAATATTTTTCTATTTATTTTATCACTTACAAGTCACTGGAATTTTTGTAAAATCTGCTCCTTTCTGTTTGAGGAAAAGAAACAAAATTCTCAAAATTTCAAAAATGGCTTTCTTAATAAGATGCAATTATTCACATTCAGTCTTCCCCATCTGACTGGCAGAGACAGAGAAATAAAAAGACAAAGACACAAAATCTGTCCTCTTTGGTCTTTACCACCTGGATTCTCCATTAAATAGCCAGATGTAGAAGATGGGACACTGTATTGCCTCAGAAAGGAAACATTCTTTCTGCACTAAAGCTATTCTTTCCCCACTACCTTTTACAATTCTTTTTTCAGTTGAATCTGGGAGATAGCAAAAAGTTGATGGTGTTCACTAAAATAAATGAATGAACCAAAGTTTACCAAAACACAATGAGCAGAAAGAAACTGAGGAGTTGTTAGTTAGTGTGGAATTCTGGAAAATAAGTAATGCTTCCCAATTCCACATTCAATAACCATCAAACCTTACAGCTAGAAGGTATAGAAATAATTACCTATTATTGCCCCACTATTTAACAAAAACAGCAATAAAATTAAAAAAATGTTCAAGGTTTTGTTCAAAGCCCCTAAAGCAGTACTCCTTAGCATTTTATGGCACCAAAAGAGATGGTACAATTGTGTGACATTGAATGTGATAAATTACCAAATGAATTAATCAGATTAATCAGATAAGTTGAAAGCATGACTTTGGCACAGTAATTCAATGCCTTAGATGGGGGTAAGGCTCATTTCCTTTTTTTTTTTTACAGGAGAATACATAAAGTTTTTTTTTTTTTTTCCATCTATTGTTCAAAGTCAGTCAAAGCACCTCTTACACAAAAGAGTAAACAAACAATTTTAAAAACCTATACTGAAGAAAGAAAAATCTCACATTATCTCAAAACTCAGTTTTCTCCTTTGGAGATAAACACTTAAATTTTTTAAATTTTTCTTTTTTTGCTCAGGGTATATGCTACCTATGGGCTTCCCTGGTGGCTCAAATGTTAAAGAATCCACCTTCAATGTGGGAGACCTGTTTGAGCCCTGGGTTGGGAAGTTCCCCTGAAGATGGGAACAGCTACCCACTGTGGTATTCTTTCTGGCCTGGAGAATTCCATGGAGAGAGGAGCCTGGCAGGCTAAAGTCCAAGGGTTCGCAAAGAGTTGGACATGAGTGAGCAACTTTCACACACACACACACACGCACATGCACATATTACCTATATGACAAAATCATACATGTCAAAACTTTCTACATTTTAGTAAGCAACATAATGGAATGGTCTGGCTCAAAAGAAACCTCTGAGAGTGGTGATTAAAGCATATGTGGGAGCACATGTATTTGTTATTAAAAAGGTCCTAAAGCGGTCATGCTGGAAATCTAAGTGCCCAGGGACTGTGGAAAGCAGAGAAGATCACACATATTCAACCACAATGAAGAGATTAGAGGGAACATGTGTTCATGTCCCTTCTCTCAGTCACTGCTTTTTTCCCATTCTATGGAAATACAACTTATATTTAACCCAACAGAGCTAAAGGAAAAAACCACACAAAACCCTAGCTGATTATACTTCTTAAGCAAATTCCTTGGTGCTTATTCTGGCTCAGAAGATCACATGGTAGATAGTTAAATGAGTTTCCCAGTCCACAGGAAAGACTGATAGAGACAGAATTAGATATTAGATGGATTGAAGGACAAAAGTCATGAAAATAGTTTCCTGAATTCCTATTATTGAGATAACAATTGATTTCTACACAATTACCTATTTAGATGACCCTGCTTTATTCATAATTGGAAAATCAAAATGGAACAGATCATCGAGAAAGAGAAAAACCAAAGCAAGAGTAAATGAACCTCTATCTCTTTTGGAAGTTGAATTTTCTTTTTCCAAAGCCAGCAACTCTACTTGTAACATGTCTGTTTCATTCTTAAACCTCTGCATATCCTTCTCTAATGCTCCATTTACATACACTTCAGATGCACTGTGACTATTAGGTGGAGAAGAATTTGCATTTTCTAATTTGGGTTCCACGCTTTTGTTGTCACTAGCACTGCAATTATCTGCATGCAGTGGCTTCTGGAACCAGTCCTGTATTGCTTTATTTTTCAGATCAGTATTTTAACAACAGCAGGAGGACTGTGAATTTTTATTTGAATTATGTGTTTCATCTTACCAGAGCAGACAAGCTGCAGACTATTGACATGCCCGTCCCATGTCTAATTTCTTATTAGTGGGATCTTGCCTCATATTTTGTGACATTTGTATATCAAACTCTTGGTCTTCTTTCACTTCAAATGTAATTACTGGGTCCCTTACATTTTTATTTTCTGTATCATTATAAAAACTCTCCTCAATTTTGATAAACACATGTTCAATGTCTAGCTGATCATTTTCAAAGTCTACTTTATTTTCAGGGAAACAAAGCTTTGAAGATGACCGACAAGTCTATCCCAGGGACCCAGAATTTACAGATGATGGGAAAACATTTTTGAGACTGGGTTCTTTTTGTTCAGAAAATGCTTAGAATATTAGAGAGACAGATACTCCAAATGCATCTTTTTCCTCACAACCAAGTATATTATTTGTGAGATAAGGAGATATATCCTTTTGGTTTGCTCCTTCTTTAGGGTTATCACGTAGCAGATCTTCCTCAGGACAAATGATAATTTGATATTCCTCACAAATTTCACCCAACTTCTGCTTTAACTCACTTGTGATGGGTTTTAACTTATCTTTCCATTCTAATTAGCCTTGTTCGATACACATTTTCTCATACAGTATTAAACCAGAAATTGAAATTTACAGTTTTACATACTTGTGAATGGTTATTTTCATCTCCATCAAGTTTTTCTTGTTCTTCCTCTGATATCATTTCCAAGTCTAGTTTTGTTGACAATTCTGCATGTTTAGTTAAAATTACTTAGAATGTTTAGATAAAAGACATAATCTTCATTTAAAACATAGATCTACAGCATTGTATCAAATGACAGAATAAGTCAATCTCAATCTTCAGCTGAATATTTACTTCTTTTTTTGTGCTCTTTATTTTTTATTTATTTATTTATTTATTTTTACTTACAATACTGTATTGGTTTTGCCATACATTGACATGAATCCGCCAACGGTGTATATGAGTTCCCAATCCCGAACCCCCTTCCCACCACCCTCCCCATATCATCTCTCGGGGTCATCCCAGTGCACCAGCCCCAAGCATCCTGTATCCTGTATCGAACCTAGAACGGCGATTCGTTTCTTACATGATAGTATACATGTTTCAATGCCATTCTCCCAAATATTTACTTCTTTAAGAACTACTTCCAATGATCTAAAAACTTTAACAAACCATTTGGGATATACCAGATGTCACCAGGTTACAGGCAAACAGCTTAAAGATTCATTCACAGATTCATCCAAATATCAGTGAACAAAACGAAATGTCAAAATACAGGACAGACATATAAAGTCACCATATATTCTCATCTCTACTTCATAACAGGACCTTTTTAACAATACACCAAGCTTCAACTGTAACATTATTCATGGTTTATAAAATTCCTCTTACTTTTTATGCTTTTATTAGTTCTTTAATCTGAAATGCTTCCCTGTGCTCTTCCGACAAATTACTTTTCATCTTTTAAAGCTCGACCTGCTTTGTGAAGTTGTCTTTGATTACTGTTGTCTTTCCCCTGATAAACAGGTATCTCTTTCCTTGTAGCTACCTTACCTTAAAGGTTTTTCTAGTGTATTTTTCTAGATTTTCCTAGTGATAGATAAACATCTGAACTGTAAACTATTTCTTCACCTGTCTATCCCCTTGTCTCCTAGACTACACAGTAGAAGCTCTTAAAAATCATGTGGGTATAAATTGTCCTTTTTTCCCATTTGTTATTTTACTGAAGGATAATTGCATTACAGAATTTTGTTGTTTTCTGTCAAACCTCAACATGAATCAGCCATAGGTATACATGTATCCCCTCCCTTTTGAATCTCCTTCCCATCTCCCTCCCAACCCCACCCCTCTAGGTTGATACAGAGCCCCTGTGTCTCTTATTCAATAATTACTTCTCAGGTTTCTGCTCAGTACTAGACCCTGGAGTTTAAGGAAAAATATAGATAAAAGGTGTCAGGGATGGCTTTTCTAGAGATAATGCCTGAGCGCAGACTTACACAGTTCAAAGGCACAGAGGGCAGGAGGGGGAGAGCACTTAAGGCTGGAGCAAGATGGGGAGAGAAGCGTACACATGACAGGGTAGATACTTGTCCAAAGTAAAGGGACAGGGGCTGACGGAGATCATGGCATTCGGTCCCAACACTTTGTGGCAAAGAGATGGGGAAACAATGGAAACAGGGACAGACTTTATTTTCCTGGGTTCCAAAATCAATGCTGATGATGACTGCAGTCATGAAATTAGAGGATTCCTGCTTCTTTGAAGAAAAGATATGACAAACTTAGACAGCGTATTAAAAAACAGAGACATTACTTTGCTGACAAAGGTCTGTCTAGTTAAAGCTAAGGCTTCTCCAGTAGTCATGTACAGATGTGAGAGTTGGACCAAAAGGAAGACTGAGCAGGGAAGAACAGATGCTTTGCAACTGTGGTGTTGGAAAAGGCTCTTGAGAGTCCAAGGGACTCTTTGCAAGGAGATCAAACCAGTCAATCCTCAACAAAATCAGTTCTGAATTTCATTGGAAGGACTGACGCTGATGCTGAAGCTCCAGTACTTTGGCCATCAGATTAGAAGAACTGACTCATTAGAAAAGACCCTGATGCTGGGAAAGATTGAAGTCAGGCGGAGAAGGGAATGACAGAGGATGAGATGGTTGCATGACATCACTGACTCCATGAACGTGAGTTGAGCAAGCTCCGGGAGATGGTGAAGGACACAGAAGCCTGGTGTGCTGTAGTCCACTGGGTTGCATAGAATCAGACTTGACTGAGCAACTGACCAACAGCAACAGGGAGACGTGAGGAGGGCATCAGCAGCAGTTGATGGGCACCAGTGGCACCTTAAGAGGTCTAGACAGTAATATGATTTAGAGTGCTTCATGGTCACGTGCGCTTTTGAGATTGGTGACTCTAAATGCTATGGGAGGGATGAATTTGAAAGGCATACAAGTAACTGGAGGAAGACAAATCTGAAGGCATTAATACTGGAGAAAAAAAGGTGATGCAGGCCTGAACTGAAGGAGTGTTTACAGAAATATTTTAGGATATAAAACTTTCAGGGTACAGTATAGATAAATTTTTAAGAAACCAATAAATGTACAAATCCAGGGACTCTGAAAGAGTATATTCTGCCTGTTATTTTATAAAAGGTATCAAATGAGAAGGGAAATAATCAACATGAACTGACTGAATTTGCTTCTATTTATTTTGTAGTTTTCCTATTTCACATTGTCCAGTGTTGAAGGGACTCATGTAGGTGTTTTATTTGAATTTGCTTTTCCTGGACCTACCAAGCTCATGGAGAAACAGGAGCAAATGACTCAGTTGTATAAATTAAAAGAAGAAAAAGACAAACACCTTGATTTTAGAGCCTGTAGTCACTATTCTAGGAGATAACTGAGAATCTTCTGTAAATGCAAAGGTGAGGATTGAAAAGAAAAAAGTACAGGAGTGAAAAAAGAAACAGTGTATAATTTCTTACTATAGCCCTGACTATATGACTGTTTAAAGGTGCTAAATTAATTAGTATTTATGGACAACATATTATTAGATTCGGTTACTCAATAGATTCGGCATTCTAGTAGAGTCAGAATTGACTTTTTATATACTGCTTTTAAATAATACAGCACTCCTTTATACCAACAACCCTTGTGTAATCTTAATTCATTACAAATAATAAAACAAGTTGATATACTATGTGGACACAGCTGAGAAGGAGGTACTATGTAGCAAATTTCCCATGACCCCCACTACCACTGGCAAAGCCAATTCTAAAATATATGAAGTCAGAGAAAACACAAGATATTTTAGTATTTGGTATCAAAGTTGCTTTTACAGTTATACTGATATAATCATAACTAATACTTATGAATTGACAGCTATATAAAAATATTGCTAAGAAGTCACATTTTGAGAAGGCAGTCTCTAGATGTCTACTTAGTTTCCCAACTACTCCCAGAGTTCTAAACATAATCCTGCTACCCACTCTCAGGTGTATGCTAAATACTAGCCTAAATTAACTCACTTTTTCCTAACTATGTTATTTATTGTATTACTATGGTCAGAAAAAGAATGCAAACACCTTGCTAAGAGGTATTGATTGGCTATAGGTTGCATAAAAGCAGTCAGCACAAGGTAGATTTTGCCACAAAATCTAATTTGGAACCATCAGAAGGATGGTAAGGCCATGCCCAGGTGCCCCACAGCTGACTGCTCTGGGCTTCTGCATTACCTTCTTTGCTTTCTCTGTTTTCTGGCAGCTGAGACTTGCACAGCTGATGGAGCGTGTAATTCCCTACCATGAACACTGCTGCAGTCATCATCTTTACTTTATCTATTATGGTTTTCTGTCCAAATTCTGTGGATGCTGACTGATTTTTGGTCATTGATCGGGACACCAACGCAAACTGATCAACAACTTTCAAATGCCCGCCTCTTTGACAAGTCTCATTATTGAGGCTCAAAGCAGTAGAAGCCCATTCTGAAAAATGTGAAAACAAAGTCTCCATTTATTAGAATGTGAGTAAGAATACAATTCTGACTAACTTGTACAAAGTGTCTTTAGAGAATCAGTTCCATGTCCTCCTCGCCTCTGAAACTCACTAGTCCTTCACAGCTTACTGTATTTTACACGTCACTGTCATTCATGAAGAGATGTTAAGTAGTGTGTCTCATTTGTTCTACTTTTAAACTTTCTAGTATTACTGATTTTGATTCACTCAATTTCTATTACATATTTTGTATTCCAAAAGAATTTTACCAATAATTATTTTTTTAACATACAAAAAATTATTAAGAAAATCTATGTCTACTTTATTTTGCACTTAATTATGTCTAGAGATTATGCCTTAATTATGTTTAGAGATCATGGTTTTAAAAACACTTTTAATGAATGCTACTACTTTAATTAATGTTACAAACCTAGACAACATTAAAAAGCAAAGATATCACTTTGTTGACAAAGGTCCGTACAGCCAAAGCCATGGTTTTTTCAGTAGTGATGTACAGATGTGAGAGTTGGACCATAAAGAAGGCTGAGCACTGAAGAACTGATGCTTTCAAAGAGAAGTGCTGGAGAAGACATCTGAGAGTCCCTTGGACAGCAAAGACATCAAACTAGTCAATCCTAAGGGATATCAACCCTGAATGTTTACTGGAAGGACTGATGCTGAAACTAAAGCTCTAATACCGTGGCCACGTGATGTGAAGAGCTGACTCACTGGAGAAGACCCTGATGCTGGGAAGGATTGAGGACAGAAGAAGGGGACAGCAGAGGATGAGATGGTTGGATAGCGTCGCTGATTCAGTGGATGTGAACTTGGGCAAACTCCGGGAGATGGTGAGGCACAAGGAGGCCTAGAGTGCTGCTGTGCAATGGGTCACAAAGAGTTGGACCTGATTTAGTGAGTGAACACCACCAACAACAACTTCTTTAATTACAATGAGACAGTCTTTCCTCAAATCATCAATATCTTTAGAACTGATATTTTAAGCCTTAGATAGACATCATAAACTTACATAAGAAATGAGTTTTGTGGGTGACTAATTGTTTCCATGTGAAAATAGGATAAGTCTAGGACCACACTGGATCCACAGAGCACAGAGTGCCATGAGGCAAGAATGAATATAACACAGAAATATTTGCTTTAGAAAAAAGGACTTGTCAGGTCTAAATTACTTAAGAGAAATCAAAGAAACAAGCAAGAAATATAAAAGTGAAACTTTAAACTCCATGTCAACACAAGGGCCCCTTTATCATTTCACATCCAACCAGGTCAATGGTTTAAAATGGTGGTTCTGAAGTGTGACCTGAGAATCCCTGAAGTCCAGAGATCCACTGGGCCAGGGGGTCCAAGAGGTCAAAACTATTTTCACAACTCTAAACATTACTTCCATTCTCATTCTTTCTGAGTGCACAGTGGAGTTCTTCAGAGACATTTTAGGACTCAGTGAACTAAAACGGACTGGTTTGTGGTTTAATCCTAAGTCGGGTCCGACTCTCATGACCCCATGGACTGTAGCTCACCAGGCTCCTCTGGCGATAGGATTTTCCAAGCAAGAATGCTGGAATGGGTTGCCATTTCCCTCCCCAGGAGATCTTCCTGACCCAGGCATCGAATCTGGATCTCCTGCACTATAGGCAGATTCTTTACCGACTGAGCTACCAGGGAAGCACCCAAATGGACTGGAATGGGCGAATTTAACTCAGATGACCATTGTATCTAATACCGTGGGCAAGAATCCATTAGAGGAAATGGTGTAGCCATCACAGTCAACAAGAGTCTGAAACAGTACTTGGATGCTATCTCAAAAATGACAGAACGATCTCTGTTCATTTCCACAGCAAACCATTCAATATCATGGTAATCCAAGTCTATGCCCTGACCAGTTATGTTGAAAAGGCTGAAGCTGAACAGTTGTATGGTAACCTACAAGACCTTCTAGAACTAACACCCCAAAAAGATGTTCTTTTAATTATAGGGGACTGGAATGCAAAAGTAGGAAGTCACGAGATACCTGGAATAACAGGCAAATTTGGCCTTGGAGCACAAAATGAAGCAGGGCAAAGGCGAACAGAGCTTTGACAAGAGAAAGTACTGGTCATAGCAAACACCCTCTTCCAACGACACAAGAGAAGACTCTACACGTGGACATCACCAAATGGTCAATGATGAAATCAGATTGATTCTATTTTTTTGCAGTGAAAGATGCAGAAGCTCTATACAGTCAGCAAAAATAAGGCTGGAAGCTGACTGCGGCTCAGATCCTGAACTCCTTATTCCCAACTTCAGACTTAAATTGAAGAAAGTAGGGAAAACCACTAGACCATTCAGGTATGACCTAAATCGAATCCCTTAGGATGATACAGTAGAACTGACAAATAGATTCAAGGGAGTAGATTTGATAGAGTATCTGAAGAACTATGGACAGAGATTCATGACATTGTAGAGGAGGCAGTGATCAAGAACATTTCTGAGAAAAAGAAATGCAAAAAGGCAAAATGGTTGTCTGAGGAAGCCTTACAAACGTCTGAGAAAAGAAGAGAAGCTAAAGGCAAAGGAGAAAAGGAAAGATATACCCATTTGAATGCAGAGTTCCAAAGAACAGCAAGGAGAGATAGGAAAGACTTTCTCAGTGATCAATGCAAAGAAATAGAGGAAAACAATAGAATGGGAAAAAAATAGAGATCTCTTCAAGAAATTAAGATATACCAAGGGAACATTTCATGCAAAAATGGGCACAATAAAGGACAGAAATGATATGGACGTAACAGATGCAGAAGATATTCAGAAGAGGTGGTAAGAACACACAAAAGAACTATACAGAAAAGATCTTCATGACCCATATAAGCATGATGGTGTGATCCCTCACTTAGAGCCAGACATCCTGGAATGTGAAGTCAAGTGGGCCTTAGGAAGCATCACTATGAACAAAGTTAGTAGAGGTGATGGAATTCCAGTTGAGCTATTTCAAATCCAAAAAGATGATGCTGTGAAAGTGCTGCACTCAATATGCTAGCAAATCTGGAAAACTCAGTAGTGGCTACAGGACTGGAAATGGTCAGTTTTCATTTCAATCACAATGAAAGGCAATGCCAAAGAATATTCAAACTACTTCACAGTTGCACTGATTTTACATGCTAGCAAAGTAATACTCAAAATTCTCCAGACCAGGCTTCAACAGCACATGAAACGTGAACTTCCAGATATTCAAGCCAGATTTAGAAAAGGCAAAGGAACCAAGATCAAATTGCCTACATCCATTGTCATCAAAAAAGCAAGAGAGTTCCAGAAAAATATCTATTTCTGCTTTATTGATCACCCCAAACCTTTTAACTGTGTGGATCACAACAAACTGGAAAATTCTTAAAGAGATGGGAATACCAGACCACCTGACTGGCCTCCTGAGAAATCTGTATGCAAGTCAAGAAGCAACGGTTAGAACTGGACATGGAACAACAGACTGGTTCCAAATAGGGAAAGGAGTGTGTCAAGGCTGTATATTGTCACCCTGCTTATTTAACTTATATGCAGAGTACATCATGTGAAATGCTGGGCTAGATGAAGCACAAGCTGAAATCAAGATAGCCAGGAGAAATATCAATAACCACAAATATGCAGATGATACCACCCTTATGGTAGAAATCAAAGAAGAACTTAAGAGCCTTTTGATGAAAGTGAAAGAGGAGAGTGACAAAGTTGGTTTAAAACTCAACGTTCAGAAAACTAAGATCATGGCATCTTGTCCAATCTCTTTGTGGGAAATAGATGGGGAAACAGTGGAAATAGTGACAGCCTTTATTTTGGGGGGCTCCAAAATCACTGCAGAAGGTGACTGCACCCATGAAATTAAAATACACTTGCTCCTTGGAAGAAAAGCTATGACCAACCTTGACAGCATATTAAAGAGCAGAGACATTACTTTGCCAATATCAGTCTGACTTGTAAAAGCTATGGTTTTTCCAGTAGTCTTGTATGGGTGTGAGAGTTGGGCTGTATACAGAAACCTGCACACTGAAGAACTGATGCTTTTGAACTGTGGTTTTGGAGAAGACTCTTGAGAGTCCCTTGGACTGCAAGGAGATCCAACCAGTCCATCCTAAGGGAAATCAGTCCTGAATATTCACTGAAAGGACTGATGCTGAAGCTGAAACTCCAATACTTTGGCCACCTGATGCGAAGAGCTGACTTACTGGAAAAGACCCTGATGCTGGGAAAAACTGAAAGCAGGAGGAGAAGGGGATGACAGAGGATGAGATGATTGGATGGCATCACCAACTCGATGGACGTGAATCTGAGTAAACTCTGGGAGTTGGTGATGGCCAGGGAAGCCTGGTGTGCAGCAGTCCACGGGGTCGCAGAGTCAGACACTACTCAGTGACTGAACTGAACTGAACTCAATACAGTAAACATCAGAATACATAAACAAAAGTTCCTTGGAATTCTCAGTAATTTCTAGAAGTATAAAAGGATCCTAAAGCAAACAACTTTCAGAATCCCTGTTTTAAAAGATTATGTCTATCAAATATTTATTAAAGTATGATTACTTCCCCTACTTGTAATAATCAAAGAGACCACAAACTCACACACACATACACAAACACACACACACACACAATCTGCTAATCAAAACATCTGATTGGCCTACATTTATCTGTGTAAGCTGAAATATAACTGACATAGTAGCAAGTGAAGTTTTACTCTAGGGAAAGGTCAGAGTTCAAACAAGCATTTTTGGACATTGGAAAAATCTTAGGACTCTAATATTTAATCTCTGAGAATTCCCGAGAAGTATAGAGATTCCTAACTGGGAACTTCAGGGTATTGAAACATATAAAGAAACATCTTGAGTTCAAGCTTACATTTTAAAAATTTGTTTTTCTTATGCTTGTAAATATCTTTTGCTTCAAAGCACAGGTATCAACAATAACATTTGCTTTATTTATGTTAAATTATTAAATTAAATTTGCAAAAAATGTTAGAACTTTGAAGATTGAACATTTCAAATATTTCAGTGTCCCTCTTTCCAGAGTTAACTGTATACTGCAAAATTTACCTGAACTGGATGTTTGTAAATCCTTCATTCTGACTGTTTTGTTAGGAACATAATCTTTCATTCTGACTGCAGGCTGAATGGGGTTTGGAAACAAGTTGATTACTAAATAATGCACGTATGATACAATCCACAGTTCATAATTCAAGATAAAATCATAAACATTTTTACCTTCACGTTAGGATATTTCCCAGGAGAATCTAAAAGGGAAAAGGGACATAGAGTTAATTACATGTAAATATGAAAGCCAGCTGCATATTCATGCAGAGTTAGTACTGAGCAGAATCCTGTGCTCAGCCTTTGCACAGAATACATTTGGTTTTAGCATCTTGTTTTTAGGGGGATCTTAGGACACTAATAAGACAGACATATGAATCCACTAAAGATAGTGAAGAAAAAATAGGAATATAGGTTTACCAAAACATCCAGTTAATACTTCAAAAGTAACACTATATTTTCAATGGCTTTATAAAATATTAAAGTGCATATAGACCAATGTGAACATGCAGACTGATGAGGAGAAAATAGATCTTAATCAGGGAGCAAATCATGAACCCAAGAAGATAAATGTGAAAGCTGATGGTAAAATGCAACAGCATATCTTGAATGCAACACAGCAGTTATCATTTGCACCACTACATTACAAGTATTTATCGTGTTCTTCAATCTGTCCAGTCATTTAAGAAGTGCACAGTTGGCGTGACAGTTCCCTAAAATGTATAATTCATTTCTCATCAGAGACAGAGTAATGAACTGATTAGTCTGGATATACACTTTGTAGAAAATGGCTCATAAAAATATTCATTTTTTTCCCATATCCATGTGGGCTACTGGCTTGCCCACATGTCTTGGCTCCTCTAGTTTAGCCATCTTAAAGTTTCTCAATCCACTCATACAAGAAGGTATATAAGACACATCTAGGAAATAACGTATAATAAATTCTCAATATGGAAATACAATTATCGAAAAGGAAATAATACATTTAATTGCCACAGAATTATTAGGAATTAAAAATCTGCATGTTTCAAAATCAGTGTAGTATTTTTTAAAAGTATTTCTAGCATTTAGGGAATGAACCCGATTAATCTGTTTGGCTTCAAAACTTAGTTTGGTTTGGTCCACATCATGCTGATGCTTCAAAGGATTTCTATGAAGCAACTTTCAAAAAATCAGCTATGTTAAAAAAACATATATGCTTCCTTTTTCAAATTAATCTAATTTGAATAACAAATGCTGGTATAACATATATCTTTGATGCCTGAGTGGCTGCGGTTTCCCCCACTTCGAGCACCCTCTCCCACCTCCAGGAGTCTCTGGAGCAGCAATGATCTTATCGCTTTTCCCTGTAAATACACTGAAGCCATCTGGAAGGAGTTCTCTCAAGTGTCCTCATCGACTCCAAGCTCACCTCCCTAAGGCTTTAGTTTCCTCCCTTTGTCCTTTCACTAGATTCTCTCCTCTCCAAATGGTAACCTCTGGATCTGTGGTCTTAAATCTTCCCCCTTCGCATTCTTTCTACGGATTATCCCTACCGTTTCTTTCTCCCTCTTTGCTTAGCAATGGTGTTTTACACCTGTAACTGCTACTTCAACTCTTTGTTTCCTTCCGGCTATAGACACGCTCAGAAAGAAAAAAAAAAATAATGCTTCTCCTTGATCCTGTTATGTCCTGCACTATCCAAAGCTCTTCTAGATTTCTCTAAATGCAAGGCTACACCCTTGCTACTCCGAGAGCTTGTTAGAAATGCAGATTCTCAGGCCTCCTGCTCAGCATGTGTACGTCACACCTGGTCCCCAAGTGACTAATTAAAATTTGAGCAGCTCTGGTCTATATGGAGTCTGCTTCTACATTACATCAACTTAATTCACTCTCCTGAAAACTTAGCCTCCGTTTCCTCACTCTAACACTTTCCCCCAAACTGAAACTGCATTAGAAGCTGGAAACTTTCCAGTGGACTCGTGTTCATGCTGTGTGTTCCTTGGTCTCCCTATCACGCCCCCTGCTTTCTCCTTCTTTCCAGTTCTCTTGCTTTGGCCTATGCGCCACCATCCTAGAAAGCAGCATTTCGTATGACATCAATTTGAAACATTTACAGCTGAGCACCTATGCCCATGCTCCTCCACAGAGGATCACACACCTCTGCTGCCAAGACCTCAGATCTCAATGTCTTCCTAATGATGAGTGAAACAGAAAGGGCGGGGGGGGGC
>SJYQ01000672.1:116430-143771 GCA_006410935.1 Redunca redunca
TGGGGTGGGGCGGGGGTGGTGGTGGTGTGTGGAACTTTGCTCTTCTTCTCTGACAAGTTTTGGTGCTGGAAGCTCACTTCAAATTCATCATCTATGTCAAATACTCTCCCTTTATCAAAAGACCTTTATTACTTATTGCCACCTTCCCCAACAGATCTGTGCTTCCTTTTCTTCATTTCCTCCCTGTGCCCTCTGCCTCTCTCATCCTTCATTCCCTCTTCCTTCTTATTTCTTGACCTTCCTCAGGGTGTAGAGTAGCTTGAAACAGAACTAATAATTTTTTTTTTTTTTTTGGTCATGTGTCACATGGAATCTTAGTTACCTGACCAGGGGTAAAACCTGCACCCCCTGCATTGGAGAGCCTTAACCAGACAAAGTCTTAAACACTGGACTGTGAAGTAAGTCTAATAACTAATAATTTAGCTTCTTAAACTGGATTCTCAGTGTAATCTGTGGTTGACACCTGATAAGATACACAATTGCCCTGCTTTTCTCCTTTTTTCTCACTACCTGTCTGACAGGTGATTTCTTTGCCTGTTAGAATATATCAGCACTCCCATTTTCAATCAACGTTCTGCAAATGACTTTTCTGTAAAACACAGTTCTTACCTTCTCCTTGTCCATTGAATGTCTCTTTTCCTCCTTCACCAGCAGTTCCAGGTAAATGATCCACATACTTCTGTGGAAGGCTCTCAGAGACACTCTGCTAGAATTAATGATAATAATGAGTTGCACAAAGAGTTCCAAATCCCTTTTGAAGAAAATACCGTACTTTTAAAAACTGCCTACTTTTAACCCGGTTAAGACAGGTTTTGCCACGATTCCACAGTTGCTATGTGACAGAACCAGGATGTTGAATTCAAACACGGTGCTGGATCACCAGGCAGTGGCTGCCTGCATCTAAGAGATCAGGCCCTTCTTGTCTCCTTCCATAGCTGCCACCTTCAAACAGGGCATCGTTACTTTACGTTACTTCAAGTACAGATGCAGTAAATGTACTCTGCACGTGCTACATAAGAGATCCAAAATGGTTTGCACTTCCTAAAACATCACTAAAGCTAACTGCTGTTATTATAACCCCACATATTTATTACTATTTCCCATGCTTTTGCTTCTCTTGAAATATTCTTTGCAAATCAACCTGACAATCCAAATGTAGTAATAGGTTCAAGTTTCACGTTGATGTGGCAGAAAACCACAATTCAACCTGTTTCTCTCTGACCCTAACAGTTTTACACATGGGATATGTACCAAAGAAACATACATTTGGTTCGGAGATTGGGACTGACACATACACACTACTGTGTATAAAATAGATAAATAATAAGGACCTACTGTATAGCACCAGGAACTCTATTCAATATTTGTTAAAAGTGCATATGGGAAATGAATATAAAAAAGAGTTGATTTAAATATATATGTATATATATGTAACTGATTCACTTCGATGCACACAGGAAACTGACACAATACTGTATATCAACTGTACCTCAATAAAAATTGAAAGAAGAAAGGAAGGAACAGAGGAAGAAAGAAAGAAACATTTGATCATAGACTGACCTGGAATAATGCTACAGTTTTTAGATAAATGTAACTTCAGAACTCAAACGGATTCCTTAGGACTTCTAAGCCTTGGTTTCTGTACAACACCGATTTCATTAGGTGAATCTTGCAAATGAACAAAAGTGTACTATTTGGTAGTATTTAGCACAGAATTATTTTATTCAATACAGGTTTAAAATAAGAACCAAGTTTTGATGGGGAAATGCAAAGGTGAGAAAGTCATAGCATCTCTTGCTTTTATGTTCTTACATCACTTGGTGCTTACATTTCAAAATAATAACAGAAGATAATACCTCAGAATCCCAAGGTGATTCTGTATCTTCCTCTTCTCCCAATCCTAAGGCTGACAGCATATCTGGAAAATGGTGTCACAGATACATTAATGAGAACATTTATTAACTATGAATTTTTAAGACATATATAAGCCTACCTCTATCCATGAATATTTCAATAAAATAAAGTATTGGAAAAGAATTTCAGAGAGTTGAAGCATTCTCAGGAAGAAAAGGTTGGTAGTAGGTGGGACAGTTCTGAAGAAAGAGAGCAAAAGAAACATACTTCAAAAGAAATGCATATCATTTTTGGATGCATACTCTTTAGATGGTTTTATATTAGCTTTTAAGCATAGAAAAAATTCACAGATGTTCATTAACTTACCACTTCTAGTATTTTTGTGTGCTCCATCAACAGAAGTCAAATGGTCATGATTTGTTTGCTCTTGGGGAGCCCTGGCAATAATATCAGTATCACTTTCTTCTGCAACAAGTTCTGACTTTGTGGCTCCTTTCTATACAAACAAAACAAAATAAAACAAAAACCCAACTTCAGAAAACATATTCATTCATTTGGTCGTTCACTCAATTAGTAAGATGGCAAACATTCACTCTGTCTAGGAAATCATAGACACTATCCTGGGAGAAGTCAGAAATGTAGAGAAAAGAGTGATTCTTCATTGTGTTCTAGGTGAGGCAGAGACACATGAAAAGAAACAAGAGCAGAAAAGTATCATTCAACAGCTCTGCAACTGAAGCAGACAGAGCAAAGGAAAGGCACAAAGGAGAAAGGAGGCAGGTGAACCTGCGAAGCTCAAGGACCGCTGTGACAAAGGGCTGTGTCTCAGAAGACAGAGAATGCAGAGCCAGGATGTGAGGGGGATTCTGGGAAGGGTGGCCCGAGCAAATGGGTGAGGTGTGAAACAGTGTTCACCAGTCACATAGAAAACTAGAGCAGAGTTACTGAGAACCGTACAGAGAGACAAAACTGGAGAATCAGGTTCAAATGGGAGAAAGCAAGTGTCATCTTTTTCCTTCACATGATGGGGATCTACTACACAAGTAAAAGTATTCAGTTCAGTTCAGTCGTTCAGTTGTGTCTGACTCTTTGCGACCCCATGAACTGCAGCACGTCAGGCCTTCCTGTCCATCACCAGCTCCCAGAGTCCACCCAGACCCATGTCCATTGAGTCGGTTATGCCATCCAACCATCTCATATTCTGTCATCCCCTTCTCCTCCTGCCCTCAATCTTTCCCAGCATCAGGGTCTTTTCAAATGAGTCAGCTCTTCACATCAGGTGGCCAAAGTATTGGCGTTTCAGCTTCAACATCAGTCCTTCCAATGAACACCCAAGACTGATCTCCTTTAGGATGGACTGGTTGGACCTCCTTNCTGACCTGCATACAGATTTCTCAAGAGGCAGGTCAGGTGGTCTGGTATTCCCATCTCTTTCAGAATTTTCTACAGTTTATTGTGATCCACACAGTCAAAGGCTTTGGCATAGTCACTAAAGCAGAAATAGATGTTTTTATGGAACTCTCTTGCTTTTTCGATGACCCAGCAGATGTTGGCAATTTGATCTCTGGTTCCTCTGCCTTTTCTAAAACCAGCTTGAACATTTGGAAGTTCACGGTTCATGTATTGCTGAAGCCTGGCTTGGAGAATTTAAAGCATCACTTTACTAGCATGTGAGATGAGTAAATGTGTTACATCATCACAAATATATTTTATTTTATTTTGGTGCCATGCTTTTATTCAAATATATTCATATTTACACCAGGAAGTAGTAAATATGACAGGATTTTAAAGACAGCATCATGGAAAAAACAAAAACCTATAAGCAATACTCCACAGAGGACATTAAGCACACTACACATTGTACATATATGTATGAAAGTGTAATTAAAAAGCAAATTTGGCTGTAAAAAACAGCCAAATAAAGATGGTAAGAGTCATTCTAAAACCAACTGCAGAGTCAAGAGGAAAGAAAAGATTGGCAAGTATATTTTAGAATAATTACTCTGGCAGCAACAGAAAGATGAACATTAGGAGAGCAAACCTGGAAAAGAATATTTCAGGATCATAGGAGAAAAATGAATTAGGGTAATAAGATATGAAAAATGTTAAGCAGGTAGAAAATACTGAACTTGCTGAGTGACTGGATACAGTAATTTCAAGGAAGGTGGAGTCCGGAGCTTTTCCTCCTGTAGCATTTCAGTGATTCTGTCTACTAGGGTGGGGAGAACAGATGACAGGGTTGCTCACAAAGAGGCAGGAAGGAGGGACGCGTCAAGGACAATGGCTTCAGTGTGGGGTGTAATAAATGAATTTGAGGCACGCAAGGGACTCGAAAAGATTTGGATAAATACTGTTGGGTTAGAAATAGAGAAACTTTTTCAGGAAAAGCACATACACTTAGGATAATTATTTGTAAAATATACTAAGCTGGTATAATTAGTATAAACATAGGCAGAATTCTGAACTTTTGAGAATAAAATAATACCAGGGGAAGAAAACTATGAGATTAAAGTTGTCAATTATATATTTCAGCATCTGTTTCAAAGATATAAAGCTGCAGTTCCATAATATATGAAATATTCACTTGTGGGATATTACAATAATAAGCATTTTTAAGTTTAGTGAAAAAATCTAATTGTAAAACACCACTTCAAGATGTGATAAGACTTCTTTTTAAAATTGATCTTAAACGACAAGTTTGAAATTGTAGAAGTGAAATGCTTATGTGAGGATGTAATTATGAATCATTTTAAAGTACTATTATGCTATTAGAAAGAAATAGAAAATCCTATTTGAAAAGAACTCATACAAAATTGATGGAGAAATCAAAAGCTTTACAGACAAACAGAAGTTAAGAGAATTTAGCACCACGAAACCAGGCTTACAATAAATACTCAAGGGACTTACATAGCCAGTAAACACAAGAGAAAGGAAAAACCTACAAAAACAAACCCAAAACAATTAAGAAAATGCCTATAGGAACATACATATCAATAATTACTATAAATGTAAATGGATCAAATGCACCAACCAAAAGATACAGAGTAACTGAATAGATAATGATAACAAGAGCCATATATATGTTGCCTACAAGAGATCCGCTTCAGACCTAGTGACACATACACACTGAAAGTAAGGGTGGAAAAAGATATTCCATTCGAATGGAAACCAAAAGATGTGTACTCCTTTCCTGATTTGGAACCAGTGTGTTGTTCCATATCCAGTTCTAACTGTTGCTTCCTGTCCTATATACAGATTTCTCAAGAGGCAGGTCAGGTGGTCTGGTATTCTCATCTCTTGAAGAATTTTCTACACTTTGTTGTGATCCACAGAGTCAAATGGTTTGGCACAGTCAATAAAGCAGAAGTAGATGCTTTTCTGGAAATCTGTTGCTTTTTTATGATCCGGAGGATGTTGGCAATTTGATCTTTGGCTCCTCTGCCTTTTCTAAATCCAGTTTGAGCATCTGGAAGTCCATGGTTCATGTACTACTGAAGCCTGGCTTGAATTTTAAGCATCACTTTGCTAGCATGTGAGATGAATGCAATTATGCAGTAGTTTTAACATTCTTTGGCATTGTCTTTCTTTGGGATTGGAATGAAAACTGACTTTTCCAGTCCTTTGGCCACTGCTCAGTTTCCCAGATTTTCTGGCTTATTGAGTGCAGCACTTTCACAGCATCATCTTTTAGGATTTGACATAGCTAAACTGCAATTCCATCACCTCCACCTGCTTTGTTCCTAGTGATGCTTCCTAAGGCCCACTTGACTTCTCATTCCAGGATGTTTGGCTCTAGGTGAGTGATCACACCATCCTGGTTATCTGGGTCATGAAGATATTTTTTGTATAGTTCTGTGTATTCTTGCCACCTCATCTTAATATCTTCTGCTTCTGTTAGGTCCATACCATTTCTGTCCTTTATTGTGCCCATCTTTGCATGAAATGTTCCCATGGTATCTCTAATTTTCTTGAAGAGATCTCTAGTCTTTCCAATTCCATTGTTTCCCTCTATTTCTTTCATCACTGAGAAAGGCTTTCTTATCTCTCCTTGCTGTTCTTTGGAACTCTGCATTCAAATGGGTATATCTTTCCTTTTCTCCTTTGCCTTTTGCTTCTCTTCTTTTCTCAGCTATTTGTAAAGCCTCCTCAGACAACCATTTTGCCTTTTGGCATTTCTTTTTCTTGGGGATGGTCTTGATCACTGCCTCTTGTACAATGTCACGAATATCTGTCCATAGTTCATCAGGCACTCTGTTAATCAGATCTAATCCCTTGAATCTATTTTTCACTTTCATTGTTTAATCATAAGAGTAAATACTATATGAAACTAAATTCAGAACAGGAAAACTAATTTCACAGTGGAACACTTTACCTTGGTTTTAAAATCTAAGACTTCATCGTCTGATGTAGGCCCTAAGTCAACACCAGGTTTATTGGGAAACCTTTAAAGCAAAAACATACAATAAAAATGAGTGAGTTCATTTCTTTGAACAACAAAAACAAAACAAATGAAAGTTTTTCATCTATTAGATGAACTTTCTTGACATGAATAAAATTTGGCCTGTTTTAAAACAGCTTTTTTTTTTTTTTTAATTTTTTGATGTGGACCAGTTTTAAAGTCTTTACTGAATTTGTTCCAATGGTACTTCTATGTTATGTTTTGGCTGTCTGATCCTGAAACATGTGAGATCTTAGCTTCCCTGACTGAATATCAAACCCACACTGCCTACACTGGAAGAAGTCTTATTAACCATCTTAACCAGTGCAACCCCAGGCAAGTCTCCAAAAAAGTTTTTAGTTACGTATTTCTGCTTCCATCTCTCCCAACCTATGAAATATCCACTTAACACTCATTCTTAGTTTCCGTAACAGAGAATGACAGCCGATATATTGGCAGAGCCTAAAAATAATCTGTTTTCACCAAAAGTTCTAATAGCTGAACAGAAAATCCAGTTGATGGATTGAAATAATTTTTGTTTGCCCAAACTGGAGTAGACCTGATGACTTAAAACGGAAGAATAGGCTTTTCCTTCTCCGTTGTCTGTTCCTGGTTCAGAGACTAATCTGAGTCCGTCCAAAAGGGGAGCCTAGGTCCATCAGCAGGGAAACCACTTTTTGAGAAGGCCCCAGTTCTCTCATTTACTCTAAAAGGGAGTACAGGGAGTTTCCCCACAATGTCAAAACTTAAAATGTAGACAAGTCAAAGAACTAATTTATATCTATCTTTAACTTACATGCTATATGGGTACTTCTCAGTCTGTGCTGAGGGGCATGGGAGTGGACAGGGAGCCAGGAAGGCCAACTGTCAAATCACAGGTCAACTCATTTTAACCACGGAATCACGGCTCAATTCATTAACCTCCTGAAACCAGAGTTGCTTAATTAAGTAAAAGTAGGACACATCTACTTTACAAAGCTGCCGTGATGACTCTATGAGGTCACAAATGTTAAGCACGTAATGCAGTGTCTAACCCAGAGTAGAACGCTCAACAAACATTAGTTTCTCTCCTCCATGTTCCCTTAGTTAAACATATAATTTAAAACATCCTGAAAATCCTACCTGCTTAAAGAGTCTTCTTCAGAACTCTCATACAATATTAAAGAAAAAAGCAAGACACATTTTAAATCAACAAAAGAAAAATACAGAATATTAAAACCTCAAGACTGATGCTTTGTTTAAAAGTATTCCTTTCAAACCACATCTGGGGACCACACTAGAGGGAATGTGACTGTACTATACTCGTAGGCCACTAATGCCTAAGAACCACTCCTCCCCTTTATAGTCCTCAAATGCAAAACAAAAAAACAAAGAACTTCTGTTTACAATGACCATAATCCTAACCAAACTCCAGGAGACTGACAGAAAATGATATTATACCATTAATAGAATCAGTACTATGAACTGACAATAGCACACTTAAACAGCTCAGTATTTCTGGACTTCCATTGCCTGGAGCAGCGAACAGAGACTATAGGTGTCTTGCAGGGACATAACTTCTCTGACTCTTCAGTTCACAATGAAAATGCCTTATCACAGGGAAGCTAGGTCTACAGGCACTGAACTTCACAGTGTGGTAAAAAATAGGAAGCAAAGTCTTATCTTCCTGGCCCTCTTTCCAAGGCAAGAGAAGTATGAAAGATGTAGTGATTCCAGGTTTAGAAAGGATAATCTCTTGAAAGGGAGGTGGAGGAGGGCCAACGGGTAAAGGGGGTGAACTCAGTTGCGAGAATGGGGACTGGAACTGTAGTGGTGAGCATGCAGTAGGGTACACAGAAGCTGAACTTTTAAAAAATGTCTAAATACATACATATATATATATATATATATATATACAGACACACTAATATGTTTTAAAAGAATCTCTTGATATTCTCTCCTTCCATTGCTCAAGAATATCTGGACCACATAGAGCAGGATGGTCCAAAGAGTGCTGTGTACTAGTGAGGGATATCATTATATCAATCCTCCCCTTTATATGGCAGATGTTTATAGAAATCATGCTTTTTCAGCTTGGAAGTCATACATCATCACATCCTAAGCTGATGAACAAGGGGAGGGAGGGAAGGATGGAGGGAGCCACGGACTCTGGTGCCTTTGAACATTTCCCAGGGGTCGTCATGATCTGATGCTGGAGGGATGACTCACATGCAGTGACTCCACGGGGAGAGGAGCCTGCAAGCTGGAGCCTGAAGAGCAGGGGCAGTGATTTTTAAATGTTTGCACCCTGTGACATCAGAACAATGTACATAAAAGACTCTTGAAAGTTATCTGTTTAGTGAACAAATGAACAACTAAATGAGCATGTTTTCTCTGAAAATTTTGTTTAAAAAAATACAGAAACTAACCAGAGACAACTCTTTTCTATTATGAATATATTGAAGACTAAGACTCTGTCATCTCTGTATCTCCTCTGACTAATGTATTAAACCAACCTACAGTTCTCTGATAGATGTTTTTGTTGTTCAGTTACCAAGTCATGTCTGACTCTTGCAGCCCCATGGACTGCAGCTCACCAGATTCTTCTGTCCATGGGATTTCCCAGGCAAAAGTACTGGAGTGGATTGCCATTTCCATCTCCAGAGGATCTTACCGACACAGGGATCAAACCGTATCTCTTGCATTGGCAGGTGGATTCTTTACTAGTGAGCCATCTGGGAAGCCCCCTTTGATTAGATAGAGGTCTACTCAGTTAAAGCTATCCTCAGACACCCTGTGCAATGTGCCACATCGAGCAGGCCTAATGCCGTTTTTGTTCATCCGAAGTATTTTTTGTGCTTTTAGTAGAACCTGCAGAGTCCCAAGTTGATCTATTTGAATATCGATTATGATAATCTTTTAACTGATGGCAAGAGAACATCTTGTTCTTAAAAAGCTATACTGTCATGACAGTTATCTAACACACAGAAGAAAACATCTGGTCCTAATGAAGTCAACCTACCTCACTCTCTTTGGATCTGTAAGGAATGAAGTTGGTAATAGAGACCTGCTTGGTACAACAATAGGCAAAATAACTGGATCTCAACCAGGCACTGCTTTTCCGCCTTCTGTACTGTTGGTAGGTATCTTTCAGAAATAATCTCTCACTATTATGCTGCACACTGGCTCTGCTTTGCAGTTCTTATTGTTTATCATTTCTTATCCTACCAGGAAGGGATTATTCAGGTTCTCAGGTAACTATTTTAGTGAGACTAATCACTACACAGTAACTACTAACTATTCATTCACTAAATGCCAACTGTTTCTAAAAATGAATGTTCAGTTTCATAAGAAGTCCAATTTGATATAATATGACTATAGAAATATACATCATACTACGTTAAAAATTTTTTTCTTATTTACACAAAGATCTAATATAGACTTTAGGGACCATATTAAATACATGGATTTCTTTTCAGACAATACTGTCTTTGATGTTAAATCACCTACAGTTAACCTCTTAAAGAATTATGAATGACTACAGTATTAAAAAAAATTTAGAAAATAAAACACACATTCAATTTACACCAATTTTTTCATAGTTCTTTCATTACCAAAACTTCCTCATTCCTACTTTATCTATGGTAGAATCACCAAGAGTAGTTTGGTATCAGATGATGTACCTGAGTTGCTCTCAGATGATGTACCTGAGTTGCTATTTTCAGGAGACATTTCAGGTCTCTTTTCTTTATATTCAGAAATCAGTTGGTGAATGCTATGTATTAAAAATGTGATAAATAATATTCTAACACTAATACGAAAAACAACTACCAAATTCTTAGATCATTTCAGATAGAGTTGTCAGAAGATCTTAATCCTCAAAAAAAAAAATTCTAAAAAAAATTGAAAGCGACAAATTATTTTTATCTGTATACATTCCTATTAGTGCCAAAAAGACCAACCTTATCTGCTAATCCGACTTGCCTATAGACAGCTTGATTGACACAGAGTTTTACATTTTTTTTTTGAGTTGTTAAAATGTTAATTCAACCTTCAGATTTCTTTTCTTTTTTTTGTGTGTGCCCAAATCCAGGAAACTCAAGAATTCTTGCTATTGAAATAATTCTTAGTGAGATCTTTGGGGTGGGAAGGAGGCTTATAGGGAAGGGGATATATGTATACTTAGAACTGATCTATGATGTTATACAGCAGAAAACAACACAACATTGTGAAGCAATTATTCTCCAATTTAAAAAATTAAGGTTAAGAAACAATAGAAATGGAAAAGAAAAGAAGGTCACTGTCAGCAGGAAAAAATGTATAAATAAGAATTTGAGTTTTCTTCTGGTACTTTTCCCTCTGTGCATATTTAAAATGTTTGATCCACACTCCATCTGAAGCTTTTTGGTGAGATAAAAATATAGTTACTTTTCTCTTTTATCAGGTTATTTCTCCACCATCTACATACAATTTATCTTTCCTAACAGAAAATGCCATCAGTATCAAGTTCTAAAGTTTTACCTACATTTGGGTGTTTGGGTGTTTTTTATTCTGTTCCATTCATTTATCTATCCCCTTTACTGCTGTTAGTGAATGAATATTTTGTGGGCACTTATGGCACATTTTTATATCAAGAAGAGCAAGTCTTAGTCTACTATGTGCAATTTTAATTTCATCACAATAATTAAAGACAGCATACATAACACAAAATGTTTAAAATCATGATATATTGATTTGGTTTAAGTATAGAAAAACCATACATCCTAAGAAAATGTCTTCCTATTCAGGACACAGCAAGCTTCTTACTTCAAAGCTGTCTTCTAATGTCCTTTAGCAAAGAACATATACACCTATGTATACACTGATATAAAATGGATATTGAATTGTATCTGAGGAATTTTTAATCCAGAAGTTGACCTCTCATGGGAATTATTTTGCTCACTATGCAGTTTTCTGTAATATATACCTTTATACCATATATATATATGGTATAAAAATATGTAAATTAAAAATAAGATGCTGACACAACACCATCAGAAATCTGTCCACTGCCATGATCCATGGATTGGCGATCCATGAAGAAGTGTTTTCATAAATCACATGAGAAAAAATGTGAGAGCCAGGAGGTTCCAGAAGATTTCTTGAAGGCTATAGAACTTGAGAGCTCTTACTCATGAGTATATCATGCTAACCCATGCAAATAAAAAGTAGGAGGAAAACAGAAAAAACAGATGCTATTCGTGTTTCATTTCGTTTCTGTGATTACTGACATTCAGTTAAATGACTTCAAAACCATCAGTAAAGTGCCCTATAAGGGGAATTACAAGTGGGTCTGAAACCAGCTAAGGCTTTCTGCTGACTATAAAGTCTGTGGGGTGCTGGATCTCAGGAAGGTGTCCAATAGCCTTGGAGGGGAAACTCACAGGAGGGACCCCTGCCAGGCCCTTCCTCCCCGCTTACCTGTTCATCTTCTCCCTGTCATTCACGCCATTCCTTCTGGGCAACAGAACCTGCTGCACTTTGGCTATGCTGCTGACATCGGCAGCCTTGTGGATCTTTCCAAGGTCCTTGTCTTGGATGCAAGGACCTCGGAAGTTGATTCTATGACCACTGTCTCTCACTGGGTTGATGGAGGAGCCAAAGGGAGAGATGCCCTTCTTCCTCCTGAAGCCAAAACTCTTCTTCATCACAGAGCCTACAAGCTCCAACACACCTCACCTCCCCCTCAGCTCTTCAGAGTCCCCTAAACCCAATACAAACACAACAGGTAAGCCAGAGCAGCCCTGCCACAACATCCCAACTGGGAAGCTCAACAGTTTAGAATCTTTCATCCCAGAATGATTGTTGCTAAGCAACACCTCGAAACACATTGCCCATGCGCACAGAGGCTTGGCGTGCCAGACTGACAAGTGTGCATGTGCAAGAACTATAAGTTCATTTTCTGGAAGAAACAATATCAATAACCCCTTACCTAAACTATGAGGGAAAGATAAGAAACTGAAATAAACAGAAATCAAAGCGACATTAAAACTATATAACTGTCAAAATAACTAAACTACCCAAAACAATCTACAGATTCAGTGCAATTTCTATCAAATTACCAATGGAATTTTCCACAGAACCAGAACAAAGAAATTTTACAGTGTATATGGAAACAGAAGGCCCCAAATAGTGAAAGCAGTCTTGAGAAAGAAAAGCAAGAGCTGACAGAATCAGGTACCCTGACTTCAGCCTACTCTGCAAGCTTCAGTAATCAAAACACTGGTCCTAGCACAAAAACAGAAATATACTGAATGATCAATGAAACAAGACAGAAAGGCCAGAGAGAAACCTATGCCCAATGGTCAATTAATCTATGATAAAGGAGGCAAGACTACACAAAGGCACAAAGACAGCCTCTTCAACAAGTGGTGATAAGAAAACTCAGCAGCTACAGGTATAAGAAGGAAATAAGAACACTCCCTAACATCATACACAGAAACAAACTCGAAATGGACTAAAGACTTAAATATAAGGACAGGCCCTATAAAACTCTTAGAAAAAATATAGGCACAACACTCTATGACCTAAATTAAAGCAGTATCTTTTTTCATCCACCTCTTAGAATAATGAAAATAAAAACAGAAATAAGCAAATGGGATTTAATCAAACTTAAAAGCTTTGGCACAGTGCAGGAAATCATAAACAGGACAGACCACAACCCATATGATGGGCAACAATATTTGTAAATGATGCAACTAACAAGAGATTAATCTCCAACATTTTCAAACAGCTCAAAGAGCTCAATATCAAAAAACAAACAACCCGATCACAAAATGAATGTAGGATCTAAACATACATTTCTGTAAGGAACGTCTACAGATGACCAAAAAGCACATGAAAGGATGTTCAGAAAGGATGCTCTGCATCACTAATTATTAGAGAAATGCAGAAATACTACAATGAGGTATCATTTCACACCAATTAAATAGCCACCATCAAAAAATCTATGAACAATAAATGCTTGAGAAAGTGTGGAGAAAGGGAACCCTCCGACACTGTTTATGGAATGTAAGTAGGTATACCCACTGTGGAGAACTCTATGAAGTTTCTTTAAAACTAACTATAAACTTGCCATATGATTCAGCAATTCCAGTCCTTGGCATATATCTGGAGAAAAGTGAAAAAAGTGAAAGTGAAGTCGCTCAGTCGTGTCCGACTCTTTGCGACCCAGTGGACTGTAGCCCACCACGCTCCTCTGTCCATGGGATTTTCCAGGCAAGAATACTGGAGTGGGTTGCCATTTCCTTCTCCAGGGGATCTTCCCAACCCAGACCTGGATTGAACCCAGGTCTCCTGCATTGTAAGCAAGATGCTTTACCATCTGAGCCACCGGGGAAGTTCTGGAGAAAACCATAATTCAAATAGGTACATGCACCCCAATGTACACTGCAGAACTATTGACAATAGCCAAGACACGGAAGCAACCTAAGTGTCCACCAACAGAAGAATGGATAAAGAAGATGCAGTGTACACACAGACACACACACAAAAATGGAATATAACTCGGCTATAAAAAGAATGAAATAATGCCATTTGCAGCAACACAGAAGGGTCTCAAAATTACAATACTAAGGGAAGTAACTCAGAGAAAAACAAATATCACATCACTTACATGTGGAATCTAATCAAAATAAGCTTATTTACAAAACGGAAACCAACTCACAGATCTCAGAATCAAATTATGTTTATGAAAGGGGAAACATGAGGGGAGGGATAAATTAGGAGATTGGGGTTAAAACATAGATAGTATTTTTCCAGTAGTGATGTATGGATATATGAGAGTTGGATCATAAAGAAGGCTGAGTGCTGAAGGATTGATGCTTTTAAACTGTGGTGTTGGAGTAGACTCACGAGAGTCCTTGGACTGCAAAGAGATTAAACCAGTCAATCCTAAAGGAAATCAATTCTGAATATTCATCAGAAGGCCTGATGCTGAGGCTGAAGCTCCAATACTTCAGCCACCTGATGTGAAGAGCTCAATCATCAGAGAAGACCCTGATGCTGGGAAAGATTGAAGGCAGGATGAGAAAGGGGACAACAGAGGATGAGAAGGTTGGAGAGCATCACTGACTCAATAGACATGAATTTGAGCTAACTCCACAAGATAGTGGAGGACAGAGGAGTCTGGCAGGCTGCAGTCCATTGGTCACAGACAGACATGACTGAGTGACTAACACTTTGAATTTGAAATTGGAAAACTTAACAGTGCTGGGTTTTAAATATGCCTAAAAGTAAGGTTCGTGACACTGTATAGGAGACAGGGATCAAGACCATCCCCATGGAAAAGAAATGCAAAAAAGCAAAACGGCTGTCTGGGGAGGCCTTACAAATAGCTGTGAAAAGAAGAGAAGCAAAAAGCAAAGGAGAAAAGGAAAGAAATAAGCATCTAAATGCAGAGTTCCTAAGAATAGCAAGGAGAGATAAGAAAGCCTTTTTCAGCCATCGGTGCGAAGCAATAGAGGAAAACAACGGAATAGGAAAGACTAGAGATCTCTTCAAGAAAATTAGAGATACCAAGGGAACATTTCATGCAAAGATGGGCTCGATAAAGGACAGAAATGGTCTGGACCTAACAGAAGCAGAAGATATTAAGAAGAGGTGGCAAGAATACACAGAAGAACCATACAAAAAAGATCTGCACGACCAAGATAATCACGATGGTGTGGTCACTCACCTAGAGCCAGACATCCTGGAATGTGAAGTCAAGTGGGCCTTAGAAAGCATCACTACAAACAAAGCTAGTGGAGGTGATGGAATTCCACTTGAGCTATTTCAAATCCTGAAAAGTGATGCTGTGAAAGTGCTGCACTCAATATGCCAGCAAATTTGGAAAACTCAGCAGTGGCCACAGGACTGGAAAAGGTGTTTTCATTCCAATCCCAAAGAAAGGCAATGCCAAAGAATGCTCAAACTACCACACAGTTGCAGTCATCTCACACGCTAGTAAAGTAATGCTCAAAATTCTCCAAGCCAGGCTTTAGCAATATGTGAACCGTGAATTTCCAGATGTTCAAGCTGGCCTTAGGAAAGGCAGAGGAACCAGAGATCAAATTGCCAACATCCGCTGGATCATGAAAAAGGAAGAGTTCCAGAAAAACATCTATTTCTGCTTTAAAGCCTTTGTCTGTGTGGATATCAATAAACTGTAGAAAATTCTGAAAGAGATGGGAATACAAGACCACCTGACCTGCCTCTTGAGAAATCTGTATGCAGGTCAGGAAGCAACAGTTAACACTGGACATGGAACAACACACTGGTTCCAAATAGGAAAAGGAGTATGTCAAGGCTGTATATTCTGACCCTACTTATTTAACTTATATGTAGAGTACATCATGAGAAATGCTGGGCTGGAAGAAGCACAAGCTGGAATCAAGATTGCCAGGAGAAATATCAATAACCTCAGATATGCAGATGACACCACCCTTATGGCAGAAAGTGAAGAGGAACTAAAAAGCCTTTTCATGAAAGGGAAAGAGGAGAGTGAAAAAGCTGGCTTAAAGCTCAACATTCAGAAAACTAAGATCATGGGATCCAGTCCCATCACTTCATGGGAAATAGATGGGGAAACAATGGAAACAATGGCTAACTTTGTTTTTTGGGGGGCTCCAAAATCACTGCAGATGGTGACTGCAGCCATGAAATTAAAAGACGCTTACTCCTTGGAAGAAAAGTTATGACCAACCTAGACAGCATGTTAAAAAGCAAAGATTACTTTGCCAACAAAGGTCCATCTAGTCAAGGCTATGGTTTTTCCAGTGATCATGTATGGATGTGAGAGTTGGACTGTGAAGAAGGCTGATTGCCGAAGAATTGATGCTTTTGAACTGTGGTGTTGGAAAAGACTCTTGAGAGTCCCTTGGACTCTAAGGAGATCCAACCAGTCCATCCTAAAGGAGATGAGTCCTGGGTGTTCATTGGAAGGACTGATGCTAAAGCTGAAGCTCCAGTACTTTGGCCACCTCATGCGAAGAGTTGACTCATTGGAAAAGACCCTGATGCTGGGAGGGATTGGGGGCAGGAGGAGAAGGGGCTGACAGAGAATGAGATGGCTGGATGGCATCACCGACTTGATGGACATGAGTTTGAGTGAACTCCAGGAGTTGGTGATGGACAGGGAGGCCTGGCGTACTGTGATTCATGGGGTCTCAAAGAGTTGGACACAACTGAGTGTCTACTGAAAAGTAAGTTAGGTGCAGAAAAAATATTTAGTATCAAAAGTACTTAGATACTATTGCTTAAAAGTAGTATAAATACTACTTAAAATTAGTATTTTTAAAATACCATATAAAGTTTCATCATGTAATAAAAATATCTCCCTTTAATAAAGACTTTCTCATCATGTTTAATGGGAAACAACTAAAACGTCATGAAAATAGTCCAAAAGGGAAATTTTTACTATTTATCTTTCAGATCATATATTTTTTCTTCAAAACCTGTACATATTCTTGTGATGTTTTCAAAAGTAGATCCTGATACAGATTTGACCCACCTGTAGATCTTAGAGGAGACATTCCATAAGACTCAGATTCAAATTCAGCAGCAGCTGGAAAGGAAAAGGATTACATTCTTTATCTAAAATACTTGAATTACCTAAGTATTAGTTAAAAAAAAAAAGATATTTCTAAGTGTTCCAAAAAATGAAACATATCTATAGATGATGGGAAACAAAATACAAGATTACAATTACATAATCTGCCCTTGGTCCCACATGTGGCTGAGTATCAGAGCTTCTGGTTTTCTCACTCTTCATTCATTTACTCAATAACTATGTGCAAAGGTGCTGTGACAATCACTGGAATTACAAGATGAACGTGACCCAGTCCACCCTGAAAAGTGATATCCCATAAACTGGAAAAATAGACAAACAGGCAATTTCCATACAGAGTCATAAGTACTAAGATATAAAACACGGCACAAGAAACACTCACAAGGAACAGCCAGCTTTGTGGCAATACTATCAGCTTTTTGGTGGAGGTGCTGTGGAAGTAGATACATGAAGGACAGGAAAAAAGTACAAGAGATAGAGGGGAGAAGCATGTACAAAGACTGGAGGTGAGGAGGCACACCTGTGGGATCCTACAGTATGGTTAGATTAGATGCAGAGATAAACAGCAGAGGAGGGTGGTAAAGAGATAAGGCCAAATACTTTGGCAGGATCCATATTGATGTGGGTGGCTGGAATTCTTCCTGAGGGCAAAATATAAACTAGTGACAAAATCAATTACTGGGAAATTTTAAGGTCACCCACCAAGTGACAGTGATACAGACATGATTGCTTGAGTCTGGGTTTCCTAGCCTTAACGTCTACCAGAAACTTGACAAGTTGATGAACTCCATGTTTTCTGAGAATAGTGTCAGGGTGTACAGAGATGGCAGAAGTAGAGGCATGATATAGCCAGGAACAAAAAGAAATACATACTGTCATGATGACTGTAGCTCTGTAGTATAGTCTGAAGTCAAGCAGGTTGATTCCTCCAGTTCCATTCTTCTTTCTCAAGATTGCTTGGCTATTCAAGGTTTTTTGGGTTTCCATACAAATTGTGAAATTATTTGTTCTAGGTCTGTGACAAATACCATTGACAGCTTGATAGAGATTGCATTGAATCTATGGATTGCTTTGGGTAGTATATTCATTTTCACTATATTGATTCTTCTAATCCATGAACATCATATATTTCTCCATCTATTTGTGTCATCTTTGATTTCTTTCATCAGTGTTTTATAGTTTTATATAAGTCTTTTGTTTCTTTAGTTAAATTTATTTCTAAGTATTTCATTTTTGCTGCAATGGTGAATGGGATAGTTTCCTTCATTTCTCTGTTTTCTCATTGTTAGTGTATAGGAATGCAAGGGATTTCTGTGTGTTAATTTTACATCTTGCAACTTTATTATATTCATTGATTCACTCTAGTAATTTTCTGGTGGTGTCTTTAGGGTTTTCTATGTAGAGAACCATGTCATTTGCAAACAGCGAGAATTTTACTTTTTCTTTTCCAATCTGGATTCTTTTTATCTCTCTTTCTTTTCTGAATGCTGTGGCTAGAACTGCCAAAACTATGTTGAATAGTAGTGGTGAGAATGGGCACCTTTATCTTGTTCCTGATTTTAGAGGAAATGCTTTCAGTTTTTCACCATTGGGAATAATGTTTGCTGTGGGATGAGAAGCGAGGAGATTTACTTAACGCTTAAGTTTGGGACAAGGAACTTCTCCCAAAGTGCTTGCTTGGTTCCGAATCTCTTCTTTGAAAAGATATATGTGCCCACAGCACCATGAACTTGGGTCTGCAGTAGACAGCCCACCTCTGGGACAGAGGTTAAGCATTCGCTTCCTCTTCTTAGGCCTGCGTGGGCAAGTCTCTGACTTGGGATTAAGTGTTCAGAGAGGCCTGCTGTGACTGCACAGCTAAAGTACATCCTCCAGGTTCATGGCTCTCAAGTACTAAGACCCAACATAGCCACAGTGCTGTTGAAGAAACCTTAGATTGCTCTTCTGTGATGGCAAGAAGCCAAATGAGAAAACAGATTGAGACTGTATTTAACAAGGGCTATTTTTATCTGTACCACAAACATCATGAAAATACCATCAAAACCATAAACCCGAGTGCATTGAGTGAAATGGATATTTTAATCACAATGACTACACAATGATAACTAGCTGCAATTTAAAGACTCCCCAGAGTTGCTATCTAAGTCATCATTCACCCAGCTGATGTCAAGACAGAGATGAAAGTGAGCTTCCGTTACAAGTTTTAAATATTTGATTTAACTACAAATTTAGAAACTTTCTACAACTGCTCAGCAAGATATTTTTTAGAAATTTAATTAAAAGGCTATCAGTAAAATAGTAATTAAAGATGTACTCTTGTATAAGAAAATAACAAAAAATCGTAACCTAGAACCAGAAATTAATCTTCTGACTTAGTATCACAAGTTTGTTTAATTCATGAAAGGGATTTCTCTTATGATTCCTTCAAATGAAAAAAAAAAATCCATATGTGGTTAGTGTTTAGATGCCAGTCATTCACTTATGCTTAGGGGTAGAAAAACTGGGGTGGGTACAGTAGAGCTTAGAAATGATTATGAAGCACAGCCAAAGTGAAATCAATTAGAGTAAGTCAAACATCTGAACGTATATTTTCAGTTACTAGGCAATAAGATTCCATTTCTAAATTAGAATTTAAATGCAGCTTTTCAAGAAATTTAAGAATTTAATAAGTATCTTTAAAAAAATGAGAAATCTAGGACCAAAAAATATCACAAAGTTTCTGTGTCCTTGATTACCACAGTTACTTATGGCTTTTACTTAGTGTGCATAAGTCAAATAAACAGCTCAGAAGTTCACCAAATTAAAAACAAGAATCACTTAACAGAAATCTGAAACTCAAGGCAAAAAGATAATAGAACTGCCCTTAGTCAAGTAACTTTCAAAGCTGTTGTGTAAAGGGCATGGAATTGAGGTAGAAACCACTACATTTGCTCTTGGAGTAAGATCTCAGTTGAGCACTAACGTATTATAGATATTTCTAACACAAGGGGGCTCCAGGACTGGCCTCATGGTGAGAGTTCTGAATAAAGATCTATTCTGCTGTTTCTCCACCTCAAGTTGGATGCTGATCTCTGCCAGCCCCTCATTAGTCCTTGGGAAGATGGAAAACACCAATTTCATTCATGTTTCCCTAAGTGATTTGCATTTTTAAAGTTGCCATATAGTAAATGGAATTCCCATTAAACTGTTAGAACACTGAAAACACAGAGCAGACCTACTATAGTCAATGACAGCTGTAACCTTGTTCTAAAGAAATACACATGTGTCTAGGGCTCCTCAAGTAACAAGTCACAGTTGGGAGAGGAAAGAAAGGGCATCAGAGAGAAAGGTAGGTGGCCTCACAGTGACACCTGCTGCCACTGGGACACACTTTGCTCTAGGAAGCAGTTCAGGGTTGAAGAAAGCCACCATCCCACAAAGCCACGTTCAAGTGTTTCCTTTTATCACCCTTGTATATACTTTTCACTCATGACCTCTGAGAAATTAAGCATTTGGCTCTGAGGAATCACCTAGAGCCACCATCTTGAGTACAAGAAAGTCAATGGGTTTGTCTGAAGAGAGCTAAAACAGCCCCAGGAACAATTACAAGTATTCCCTGCTTTTCCAAAGTTCACTTTATGTTACTTCACTTCCAGGAAGGGCCTATGTCAGCAATGGCTTTTGATTGAAAAAAAAAAAAAATCTGAAGAGAATTTTTGGTTTAATTTCAAAAGGCAAAAAGTCAAAACTTTATAGTGAGAGGCATCGTGCTCCCCAAGTAGGGAAAGTGAGTCCACTGTGCTTCTTCCCTGGAAGCCACACCCCACATCTCAGCATCAAGTTGTCACAGCCCTGAATCCTCTCTGTGAACATCTGGGTTTCTCTTGTGTATACTTATTTTATGCACCAACTAGCAGAATGTGTCCTCTGTTAACTGCTTCTTTGCTTTATGCTGTTTTGACTTATGAAAGGCTTCCTAGGAATGTTCTGCTTTCAGACTGTGGGGAAACCTGACTAGGCACTGCAGGTGGGATCTGCCCTTTCCATTCTCCACACACATGCTCAGTCAGGTCACCATGCTAGTTTCAGCCACTTTGTGAATTACCCTGCCTTTCAACCCTGTGTTAATTTCCCTCTATTTCACAAGCTTGCTTTTAAGTAGTGTAGAAAAACTTGATACAGTATTTACATAGATTGTCTTAGAGCGCCCTCTAGGAGGGACTATTTGGTTAGCTTTCTCTTCCTTACTAAGCTCATGTACCTGGCTGTATAAAAATGGGCTTTCCAGACAAAGTAATGAACTAAATTTATTTTCTGTGATTCTGTGTCTTTGCTTACTTGTTTACTGTATTTTCCAATGACTTTCTGTCTCCTAGTTCTTCTAGGTAGAGTTGCTTATATTTTTTCCACTCTGCTTTACTATAATCTTCTGGCAAAATTTTCATCTTGAAGAGTTCAGATTGCAAGTCTTCACTTTTGAGTTCCATCTGACTTCTTATGGAAACATTATTCTTCTCTCGTAACGACTCTAAGTTCTCTTCAGATGCTGCTTGTACCTAAGGCAAATGTAAAAAGATAACATTTTAAAAATAATTATAACTTGGATAATTATACTTGTTCCTTTAAATTTTGAGTCAGTGATTCAGAGAGTAATTTTAAATGTTAAAAATAAGAGTGGAAGTTAAAAAAAATAGTTAATGTGAAGTGGGAATCAATGTTATAGGGGTGCTTAAATAATCTGATAATTCAAAGACTGTGAAGATCAACTTAAAATTTTAAACACTGGACAAGACAACTTAAGAATAATTCAAGAGGATGGTACTGGTTCTAAACCACAATATTGTCTTTTCCTCCTAATAGTCTTGCTGTATGCCAACTGGTCTTAAAAGTGAAAGGATTCTGTAGTGAGAATCATTCTGAAAGGTCAGTTTACTGGTAACTGTGATGGAAGCAAATATTTAGAAGGAGAAACAAGTGCCCCCTTCCTTCCAGAAGTCTTCAAAACAAACTGCTCTAAGGGAAGTAAAGGGAACACATAAGCTGTATACCTCCGAAATGTAATGTACAGTGAGGTGAATTCAAGCACATGACAGATCAACAAATTAACACGTAAAAATAGGTTGACTTCTTTTAATTTCTCTACCAGATCCTGTCTTGCTCTTTCTTCACTCTCCAGTATACACTGCTCTACTTGACTGTGTAATATCATATTCACTTCTGTATGACTTTTGAGGTTCACTACTTCTTGCTCCGACTTCTTTTTCTTCTTCTTTAGTTTTTCACATTTCTTTCGCATTCCTTTCATAGATAATAACTCCTCTCGAAGAACTTGATTTTTCTGCATCCAGGTGCAGACATTTTGAAGATGCAGTTCCCAGCTCTGCTGGAAGATCACCAATCTTCAAGAAGAAAACATTACCATTTGCTAATGAGGCAAGTGGACTGAGCACTGCTAAGTCACTTCAGTCATGTCCGACTCTGTGTGACCCCATAGACGGCAGCCCACCAGGCTTCCCTGTCCCTGGGATTCTCCAGGCAAGAACACTGGAGTGGGTTGCCATTTCTTTCTCCAGTGCATGAAAGTAAAAAGTGAAAGTGAAGTCGCTCAGTCGTGTCCGACTCTTAGCGACCCCATGGACTGCAGCCCACCAGGCTTCTCCGTCCATGGATTTTCTAGGCAAGAGTGCTGGAGTGGGGTGCCATCGCCTTGAGCACAGCCTAACTCAAACCGAGGATCAAATAAGTATGATGGTGTCTGTATTGTAGAATGTAGGACCTTGTATTACTCAGAGAATCAAGGAAGAAATTCAAACCACCGAGAATCAGAAAATATACCCTTCACTGCCATCATCTTTGTTACACAGCATTTGCATTTGATTTTATACTTTTTATTGCTCTACAATAGATATTTTTCTACCTTTCCTCCATAAAACGACTGCGAGTTCCCACTTAGTAGAACATCTCTTACTCCTCCTCACCTCCCCGCCACCCCCTCCGCCCCATCTTAATGCCACATGGTTTTCAAGGAAGTGCGAGGTATACTGTATTGGGTTATCTATACTGAGTCAATAAATCCCTCCCAAAGGAAGACTGTGACAACAAAACTCTAATTACTAAATCTGTAAATATGGATGTTAACCCCATATGCCTTTTCCTGAACTACAAAGACATTTTGCTCATTTGAACTACATTCCAAAGCAGTTAAAGAAATTCCATTTCCCAATAGTTTACTGAGATGATCTATACATTTTTCTGAAAAGAAAATGCCACATTCTTGTAATCCTTTTTTACTTTCCATTTATGCAAGACAAGTGCTGTGCGTATCAGTGAATATTCTCTGTTAGACCAGTGTGTACTTAAACAAGATTCTCCCTCATGGAAAAAATGATGACAGTGTAAAATTAAGGGCTAAACTGCTCTTCACAGACTAGATGACAAGGGCTGAAGAGAAAAGATTCCATGAGAGCTGGACAGTCAGAAAAGATCCATGAAGGAGGAGAGACTGGGCACCAGGTCTGAATAAATGGAGGACTACCCAAGAGGAGAAGAAACTGTAAAGACAGTTAGGATAGTCTGAGCAAAGGCCAAGAAAAAGTGAAATCAGCCTGTGAACACTGAGGATAAAATCCCACCACAGGGAAATAAAAACATGCCCACACAGAAACATATAAATCAATGTTCACAGCCACATTATTAATAGCCCCAAAGTGGAACCAACCCAAAGCTCCATCAACTGATGATGGATACATGGCTTAGTCACATACTGTTTATTGTTTGACAGTCAACAGAAACAGAAGAACTGATATGCACTATCACATGGATGAACCTCGAAAACATGACATCAAATGGGAAAAGCTAATCCCAAAGGATCACATACAGTATGATGCTTTTGAACTGTGGTGTTCGAGAAGACTCTTGAGAGTTCCTTCGACTGCAAGGAGATCCAACCAGTCCATGCTAAAGGAAATCAGTCCTGAATATATATTGGAAGGACTGATGCTGAAGCTGAAGCTCCAATACTTTGGCCACCTGTTGCAAAGAACTGATTGATTTGAAAAGACCTTGATGCTGGGAAAGATTGAAGGCGGGAGGAGGAGATGACAGGGGATGAGATGATTGGATGGCATTACTGACTCAATGAACATGAGTCTGAGTAAACTCCAAGAGCTGGTGATAGACAGGGAGGCCTAGAGTGCTGCAGCCCATGGGATTGCAAACAGTCGGACACGACTGAGTGACTGAACTGAACTGAACTGATCTGATTGAACTGAAAATGAGAATTATGAGCAAATTGTTTCCAAAACTGTTCTAAGTAAATCATAAAGAGCAGACAGAAGAGTAAATCAAGAAGAGTTTGAGTAAAGCTCACTACTTGAGTCCCAAATTATGATTTAATGACAGGTGGGTGCCTTTAAATAGTTGAGAAGCCATAAGAATAAATGATTCAAAGCTGAAATGTTTGAAAATTAATTTAAATTGGCATGAAGAAAAATAAAATTATCCCAACAAATATGACAAATACCTCCAATAAACACCACCCCTTGCTAGTTAAAAAAAAAAAATCTGATACCTAAGCTATACAGCTACCCCAAAGTAAGAGCCTTAGCTCTGCACATATTTAAACAGATTAAATTTTGTAAAAAAAATTTTTTCTGGAGGCTATGCTACCGTTCTAACGCTATAATAGTCAATTACAAGAATTATACCTATTGATAACTGCACTAAGCCCTTCTACAAATATCAACTAACTCATTAGCTATAATGATTCTAGAAAGGAAAAAGCTAGAAATGTAAGTAAGCTTCAGGTTTTTCACCAGGTCTTCTGACTCTACTAGTCCTCTTACATCAAACCACAGTTACTTCTCTAGTACAAACATATAAATACAAAATAAACCTCTTATTTCACTCATGGTACATACACTAATGGTAAATAAGGTAAAATTTAGAGAGTTATTCTCAGACAATCATGAGATTATTTGCTGCTTCCATGAGTTTCAATACCTTTTGTAATGTTTAAAATAGTAATATAGGGCAAAAGACAATGAAAAACACTTATTAATTATAACTAAATATATATTATGGCAAACATATAAAGCATGACTACAAGCAAAGTTAGTGGAGGTGATGAAATTCCAGTTGAGCTATTTCAAATTCTGAAAGATGATGCTGTGAAAGTGCTGCACTCAATATGCCAGCAAATTTGGAAAACTCAGCAGTGGCCACAGGACTGGAAAAGGTCAGTTTTCATTCCAATCCCAAAGAAAGGCAATGCCAAAGAATGCTCAAACTACCACACAATTGCACTCATCTCACATGCTAGTAAAGTAATGCTCAAAATTCTCCAAGCCAGGCTTTAGCAATATGTGAACCGTGAACTCCCTGATGTTCAAGCTGGTTTTAGAAAAGGCAGAGGAACCAGAGATCAAATTGCCAACATCCGCTGGATCATGGGAAAAGTAAGGGAATTCCAGAAAAACATTTATTTCTGCTTTATTGACTATGCCGAAGCCTTTGACTGTGTGGATCACAATAAACTGTGGAAAATTCTGAAAGAGAGGAGAATACCAGACCACCTGACCTGCCTCTGGAGAAATCTATATGCAAGTCAGAAAGCAACAGTTAGAACTGGACATGGAACGACAGACTGGTTCCAAATAGGAAAAGGAGTATGTCAAGACTGTATATTGCCACCCTGCTTATTTAACTTATATGCAGAGTACATCATGAGAAATGCTGGGCTGGAAGAAGCACAAGCTGGAATCAAGATTGCCAGGAGAAATATCAATAACCTCAGATATGAAGATGACACCACCTTTATGACAGACAGTGAAGGAGAACTAAAGAGCCTCTTGATGAAAGTAAAAGAGGAGAGTGAAAAAGTTGGCTTAAAGCTCAACATTCAGAAAACTAAGATCATGGTGTCCGGTCCCATCACTTCATGACAAATAGATGGGGAAACAGTGGAAACAGTGGCTGACTTTATTTTTGTGGGCTCCAAAAACACTGTGGACAGTGATTGCATCCATGAAATTAAAAGACGCTTACTCCTTGGAAGGAAAGTTATGACCAACCTAGACAGCATATTAAAAAGCAGAGGCATTACTTTGTCAACAAAGGTCCACCTAGTCAAGGCTATGGCTTTTCCAGTGGTCATGTATGGATGTGAGAGTTGGACTATAAAGAAAGCTGAACATAGAACAATTGATGCTTTTGAACTGTGGTGTTGGAGAAGACCCTTGAGAGTCCCTTGGACTGCAAGGAGATCCAGCCCATCCATCCTAGAGGAGATGAGTCCTGGGTGTTCATTGGAAGGACTGATGTTGAAGCTGAAACTCCAATACTTTGGCCACCTGATGGGAAGAGCTGACTCGTTGGAAAAGACTCTGATGCTGGGAAAGATTGAGGGCAGGAGGAGAAGGGGATGACAGAGGATAAGATGGTTGGATGGTATCACCGACTCAAGGGACATGGGTTTGGGTGAACTCCGGGAGTTGGTGACTCCGGGAGATGGACAGGGAGGCCTGGTGTACTGAGGTACATGGGGTGGCAAAGAGTCAGACACGACCAAGTGACTGAACTGAACTGAACCCAAAATGTGGATAATTCATTTGTGGACCCATTTTAATAAACCAGGTTTTATCTGGGGGAAGAAACATACTTTTAAGGATGAATCTCTTCAGTTTTGGCCTGCTTGATTCAGATAAGATTTTCTCCTTCAAGTTCTCTGTCTTGTGTTTAAAAAAAAAGTTTGCTTTATAAATTGAATATATTGACTTCTCCAAATAGGAGTTTGATAATAATTTTTTCTTGTTCGTGCCTTTAAAGCATATAATTTTGTTAGAATGCTACTATGTCATGTCATGCCACAAACATTATTAAACTATAAACAAGGTTTACATATTCGTTTTTTCTATGTTATAGTTAAAAATCTATGTGTTTTTTCTTAATCTGAGGAAGTAGCTGTCATAGGGCTCTGGAATCAGTAAGAAGGCCATTGGCTTTGTTACTTCTTTTGTAGAATTAGGAAATTTGAGTAAATCAATGACTCTCATACCTTAAGAAATTTTTGTGTTTTTTTTCCCCCAAGGAAAACAACCAGAGGCAGTCGTAAGATGGTGGAGGAATAGGATGGAGAGACCACTTTCTCCCTCACAAATTCATCAAAGGAACATTTGAACGCTGAGTAAATTCCACAAAACAACTTCTGAATGCCGGCAGAGGACATCAGGCACCCAGAAAAGCAGCCCATTGTCTTTGAAAGGAGGTAAGAAAAAATATAAAACATAAAAAGAGAGACAAAAGAGGTAGGGATGGAGATCTGTCCTGGGAAGGGAGTCTTAAAAAAGAGAGAAGTTTCCAAACACCAAACACTCTCACTGGTGAGTCCGTGGTAAGCCTTGGAACCTCAGAGGGCAACATAACCTGGAGGAAAAAGAAATAATTAAAACCCACAGAATACGTGCCCAACAATAACTCCCAGCAGAGAAGCAGCTCAGATGCCTG
>SJYQ01000672.1:143808-170618 GCA_006410935.1 Redunca redunca
GGTGGGGGGGAGGTGGGGGGAGCTGCATTCAGGACCGGGCCTAAATGCCCCAAGGGCAATCTGAGGGAGCTAACTTGAGATAGCAAATCAGACTATGGGACAGCTACCCCGTGAAAAGCCCTAACCTAAGACACCACATGGCAACTCACTCCAATATTCTTGCCTGGAAAACCCCCTGGATGGAGAAGCCTGCCAGGCTGCAGTCCATGGGGTCGCAAAGAGTCGGACATGACTGAACAACTTCACAAGACACTTCCAGGCCCGCTCACAGAACAAAGGCCCATCTCCCACTGGAGACAGGGCAGCTGCTGCAGGCGAGGGCAGCCAGAGCTGGAAGGGGCCAATTGCGGCCCCAGAGAGGCATCATCTACCAAACTGCAAGAAGGCTTTGTTGCTAACCAAGATTTATTGGGATTCTGGACAGTCAACATCTGCCTGAGAAAGTGTGCTGGTTGTACACCCAGAAAACTGAGCAGCAGGGACGGAGGAGGTGATAAGTTGCAGAGACCATGCTAGCCAAACACCTGGTCACCTGAGCTGCTTGGACCTGGGAAGGGAACAAAACGCAGGCCCAACCAAGTCTGCGCCTTTGTGGAGTACCCGAGTACCTGAACCTGAGTGGCTTAGACCTGGGAAGTGCATACAACCCAGGGCCGGCCTCAGACAGTTCCCAGCAGAGGAATCTAGAGCCTAAGCAGTGTAGACAGTTTGCACACCGTAAGCGGGGGCAAACCCAGTGTGGCCGAGACACTGTGAGCAAACGCCAGTGTTATTTGTTTGCAGTGTTCCTCCCTCCCCACAGCGCGACTGAACAAGTAAGCCTAAAAAAGTGTCCACCACCACCCCCTTGTGTCAGGGTGGAAGTTAGACACTGAAGAGACCAGCAAACAGAAGAAGCTAAAACAGAGGGAACTGCCTTGGAAGGGACAGATGGAGAAGTCTTGAGGCTACTGTAAGAATAAGACTGAAAACCAGAGGCAGGAGGCTTAAGTCCAAATCCTGAGAACACCACAGAACTCCTGACTCCAGGGAACATTAATTGATAGGAACTCATCAAACGCCTCCATACCTACACTGAAACCAAGCACCACCCAAGGGCCAACAAGTTCCAGAGCAAGACATACCACACAAATTCTCCAGCAACACAGGAACATAGCCCTGAGCTTCAATATACAGGCTGCCCAAAGTCACTCCAAACCCATTGACATCTCATATCTCATTACTGGACACTTCATTGCACTCCAGAGAGAAGAAATCCAGCTCCATTCACCAGAACACCAACATAAGCTTCCCTAACCAGGAAACCTTGACAAGCCACCCATCCAACCCTACCCCAGTGAGGAAACTCCACAATAAAGAGAACACAAATGGCCAAAATACAGAAAGGCCACCCCAAACACAGTAATACAAACAAGATGAAGAGGCAGAGAAATAGGCAGCAGGTAACCCACCAAACCAAAGAGGAAGAGATAAGGAATCTACCTGATAAAGAATTCTGAATAATAATAGTGAAAATGATCCAAAATCTTGAAAACAAAATGGAGTTACAGATAAATAGCCTGGAGACAAGGATTGAGAAGATGCAAGAAAGGTTTAACAAGGACCTAGAAGAAATAAAAACGAGTCAATATATAATGAATAATGCAATAAATGAGATCAAAAACACTCTGGAGGGAACCAACAGTAGAATAATGGAGGCAGAAGAAAGGATAAGTGAGGTAGAAAACAGAATGGTAGAAATAAATGCAACAGAGATGAAAAAAGAAAAACAAATGAAAAGAAATGAGGACAATCTCAGAGGCCTCTGAGACAATGTTAAATGCCCCAATACTTAGATCATAGGAGTCCCAGAAGATGAAGACAAAAAGAAAGACCATGAGAAAATACTTGAGGAGATAATCGTTGAAAACTTCCCTAAAGTGGGGAAGGAAATAATCACCCAAGTCCAAGAAACCCAGAGAGTCCCAAACAGGATAAACCCAAGGCGAAACACCCCAAGACACATATTAATCAAACTAACAAAGGTCAAACACAAAGAACAAATATTAAAAGCAGCAAGGGGAAAACAACAAATAACACACAAGGGGATTCCCATAAGGATAACAGTTGATCTTTCAATAGAAACTCTTCAGGCCAGGAGGGAATGGCAGGACATACTTAAAGTGATGAAAGAAAGTAACCTACAGCCCAGATTACTGTACCCAGTAAGGATCTCATTCAAATATGAAGGAGAAATCAAAAGCTTTACAGACAAGCAAAAGCTGAGCAAATTCCACACCACCAAACCAGCTCTCCAACAAATCCTAAAGGATCTTCTCTAGCCAGGAAACACAGAAAGGGTATATAAACTCGAACTCAAAACAATAAAGTAAATGGCAACGGGATCATCAGTTCAGTTCAGTTCAGTCGCTCAGTTGTGTCCGACTCTTTGCGGCCCCATGAATCGCAGCACGCCAGGCCTCCCTGTCCATCACCATCTCCTGGAGTTCACTCAGACTCACGTCCGTCGTGTCCGTGATGCCATCCAGCCATCTCATCCTGGGTCGTCCCCTTCTCCTCCTGCCCCCAATCCCTCCCAGCATCAGAGTGTTTTCCAATGAGTCAACTCTTCGCATGAGGTGGCCAAAGTATTGGAGTTTCAGCTTCAGCATCATTCCTTCCAAAGAAATCCCAGGATTGATCTCCTTGAGAATGGACTGGTTGGATCTCCTTGCAGTCCAAGGGAATCTCAAGAGTCTTCTCCAACACCACAGTTCAAACGCATCAATTCTTTGGTGCTCAGCCTTCTTCACAGTCCAACTCTCACATCCACAAGACCACAGGGTAAACCATAGCCTTGACTAGACAGACCTTAGTTGGCAAACTAATGTCTCTGCTTTTGAATATACTATCTAGGTTGGTCATAACTTTTCTTCCAAGGAGTAAGTGTCTTTTAATTTCATGGCTGCAGTCACCATCTGCAGTGATTTTGGAGCCCCCCAAAATAAAGNGCCCCCAAAAATAAAGTCTGACACTGTTTCTACCGTTTCCCCATCTATTTCCCATGAAGTGATGGGACTGGATGCCATGATCTTCGTTTTCTGAATGTTGAGCTTTAAGCCAACTTTTTCACTCTCCTCTTTCACCTTCATCAAGAGGCTTTTTAGTTCCTCTTCACTTTCTGCCATAAGGGTGGTGTCATCTGCATATCTGAGGTTATTGATATTTCTCCTGGCAATCTTGATTCCAGCTTGTGTTTCTTCCAGCCCAGCGTTTCTCATGATGTACTCTGATTACCTTAAATGTAAATGGGTTGAATGTCCCAACCAAAAGACAAAGACTGGCTGAATGGATACAAAAACAATACCCTTGTATATGTTGTCTACAAGAGACCCACCTCAAAACAGGGGACACATACAGACTGAAAGTGAAGGGCTGGAAAAAGATATTCCATGCAAATGGAGACCAAACGAAAGCAGGAGTAGCAATAATCATGTCAGATAAAACAGACTTTTAAACAAAGGCTGAAAAGAGACAAAGGACACTACATAATGAGCAAAGGATCAATCCAAGAAGAAGATATAACAATTATAAGTAAATATGCACCCAACATAGGAGCACTGCAATATGTAAAACAAATGCTAACAAGTATGAAAGGGGAAATTAACAATAACACAATAATCGCGGGAGACTTTAATACCCCACTCACACCTATGGATAGATCAACCTAACAGAAAATTAACAAGGAAACACAAACTTGAAATGATATAATAGACCAGTAAGACCTAATTAATATCTATAGGACATTTCACCCCAAAACAATGAATTTCACCTTTTTCTCAAGTGCACACGGAACCTTCTCCAGGATAGATCACATCCTGGTCCATAAATCTAGCCTTGATAAATTCAAAAAAATTGAAATCATTCCAAGCATCTTTTCTGACCACAATTCAGTAAGATTAGATCTCAATTATAGGAGAAAAACTATTAAAAATTCCAACATATGGGGGCTGAACAACACGCTGCTGAATAACCAACAAATCACAGAAGAAATCAAAAAAGAAATTAAAATATGCATAGAAATAAACGAAAATGAAAACACAACAACCCCAAACCTGTGGGACACTGTAAAATCAGTGCTAAGGGAAAGGTTCATAGCAATACAGGCATACCTCAAGAAACAAGAAAAAAGTCAAATAAATAACCTAACTCTACACCTAATGCAACTAGAAAAGGAAGAAATGAAAAACCCCAGGGTTAATAGAAGGAAAGAAATCTTTAAAATTAGGGCAGAAATAAATGCAAAAGAAACAAAAGAGACCATAGCAAAAATCAACAAAGCCAAAAGCTGGTTCTTTGAGAGGATAAATAAAATGAACAAACCATTAGCCAGACTCACCAAGAAACAAAGGGAGTAAAGTCAAATCAATAAAATTAGAAATGAAAGTGGAGAGATCACAACAGACAACACAGAAATACAAAGGATCATAAGAGACTACTATCAGCAATTATATGTCAATAAAATGGACAACTTGGAAGACATGGACAAATTCTTAGAAAAGTACAACTTTCCAGAACTGAACCAGGAAGAAACAGAAAATCTTAACAGACCCATCACAAGCACAGAAATTGAAACTGTGATCAGAAATCTTCCAGCAAACAAAAGCCCAGGTCCAGATGGCTTCACAGCTGAATTCTACCAAAAATTTAGAGAAGAGCTAACAACTATCCTACTCAAACTCTTCCAGAAAATTACAGAGGAAGGTCAACTTCCAAACTCATTCTTTGAGGCCACCATCACCCTAATACCAAAACCTGACAAAGAAGCTACAAAAAAAGAAAACCACAGGCCAATATCACTGATGAACATAGATGCAAAAATCCTTAACAAAATTCTAGATATCAGAATCCAACAACACATTAAAAAGATCATACATCATGACCAAGTGGGCTTTATCCCAGGGATGCAAGGATTCTTCAAAATCTGCAAATCAATCAAAGTAATACACCACATTAACAAATTGAAAAATAAAAACCATATGATTATCTCAAAAGATGCAGAGAAAGCTTTTCAACAAAATTCAACATCCATTTATGATAAAAACCTTCCAGAAAGCAAGAATAGAAGGAACATACCTCAACATAATAAAAACTATATATGACAAACCCTCAGCAAACATTATCCTCAATGGAGAAAAATTGAAAGTATTTCCCCTAAAGTCAGGAACAAGACAAGGGAGCCCACTCTCACCACTACTATTCAACATAGTTTTGGAAGTTTTGGCCACAGCAATCAGAGCAGAAAAAGAAATAAAAGGAATCTAAATTGGAAAAGAAGAAGTAAAACTCTCACTGTTTGCAGATGACATGATCCTCTACGTAGAAAACCCTAAAGATTCCACCAGAAAATTACTAGAGCTAATCAATGAATATAGTAAAGTTGCAGGATATAAAATCAACACACAGAAATCCCTTGCATTCCTATACACTAATAATGAGAAAATAGAAAGAGAAATTAAGGAAACAATTCCATTCACCATTGCAACGAAAAGAATAAAATACTTAGGAATACATCTACCTAAAGAAACAAAAGACCTATGTATAGAAAACTATAAAACACTGGTGAAAGAAATCAAAGAGGACACTAATAGATGGAGAAATATACCGTGTTCATGGATTGGAAGAATCAGTAAAGTGAAAAGGAGTATACTACCCAAAGCAATCTATAGATTCAATGCAATCCCTATCAAGCTATTAAACGGTATTTTTCACAGAGCTAGAACAAATAATTTCACAGTTTGTATGGAAATACAAAAAACCTCGAATAGCCAAAGCAATCTTGAGCATGAAGAATGTAACTGGAGGAATCAACCTGCCTGACTTCAGGCTCTACTACAAAGCCACAGTCATCAAGACAGTATGGTACTGACACAAAGACAGAAATATAGATCAGTGGAACAAAATAGAAAGCCCAGAGATAAATCCACACACCTATGGACACTTTATCTTTGACAAAGGAGGGAAGAATATGCAAAGACAATCTCTTTAACAAATGATGCTGGGAAAACTGGTCAACCACTTGTAAAAGAATGAAACTAGAACACTCTCTAACACCATACACAAAAATAAACTCAAAATGGATTAAAGATCTAAACGTAAGACCAGAAACTATAAAACTCCTAGAGGAGAACATAGGCAAAACACTCTGCAACATAAATCACAGCAGGATCCTCTATGACCTACCTCCCAGAATACTGGAAATAAAAGCAAAAATAAACAAATGGGACCCAATTAAAAGTAAAAGCTCCTGCACAACAAAGGAAACTATAAACAAGCTGAAAAGACAGCCTTCAGAATGGGAGAAAATAATAGCAAATGAAGTAACTGACAAAGAACTAATATTAAAAATATACAAGCAACTCCTGCAGTTCAATTTCAAAAAAATAAACGACCCAATCAAAAAATGGGCCAAAGAACTAAACAGACATTTCTCCAAAGAAGACATACAGATGGCTAACAAACACATGAAAAGATGCTCAACATCACTCATTATCAGAGAAATGCAAATCAAAACCACACTGAGGTACCATTTCACTCCAGTCAGAATGTCTGCTATCCAAAAGTCTACAAGCAATAAATGCTGGAGAGGGTGTGGAGAAAAGGAAACCCTCTTACACTGTTGGTGGGAATGCAAACTAGTACAGCCACTCTGGAGAACAGTGTGGAGATTCCTTAAAAAACTGGAAATAGAACTGCCTTATGACCCAGCAATCCCACTTCTAGGTATACACACTGAGGAAACCAGAATTGAGAGACACTTGTACCCCAATGTTCATCGCAGCACTGTTTATAATAGCCAGGACATGGAAACAACCTAGATGTCCATCAGCAGATGAATGGATAAGAAAGCTGTGGTACATATATACAATGGAGTATTACTCAGCCATTAAAAAGAATACATTTGAATCCATTCTAATGAGGTGGATGAAACTGGAGCCCACTATACAGAGTGAAGTAAGCCAGGAAGAAAAACACCAATACAATTTACTAATGCATATATATGGAATTTAGAAAGATGGTAATGGTAACCCTGTATGCGAGACAGCAAAAGAGACACAGATGTTTAGAACAGTCTTTTGGACTCTGTGGGAGAGGGCAAGGGTGGGATGATTTAGGAGAATGACATTGAAACATGTTTATTACCATGTGTGAAACGAATCACACCAGTCCAGGTTTGATGCATGATACAGGATGCTCGGGGCTGGTGCACTGGGATGACCCATAGGGATGGTATGGGGAGGGAGGTGGGAGGGGGGTTCAGGATGGGGAACACATGTACACCCGTGGCAGATTCATGTCAATGTATGGCAAAAACCAATACAGTATTGTAAAATAATTAGCCTCCAGTTAAAATAAATAGATTTATATTCAAAATAAAATTGTACTATTAGGTAGTAGAAACAAAACAAAGAAAATAACATTTTCTTCAAACAAACTTTTCCATGGAACCATATTATATAAAACAGAGACAAGTATAGAGCCCTTTAGCTAAAGAAGCAGCCAGAGACCCTGCAGCTGTAACTTCTCTGTTCTTCAACCCTGCAATGACCCCTGTGAGGCTTTCCAGTTTTATGGAACATAGTACAGAAATTAACAGTTATGAGAGAATCCTTCTCACTAAACGTCATTAGAATTAAAACTTGCTGGTACATTGTTTTCTTGTGTGTAATTTTCTCACCTTTATGTGTTTTTGTTAAATGGAAACGTTTAAAGAAAATTGCAGATGTGTTCTCCTTATTAAAAATTTGAGTTCAAACTACTTCCTCCATTTGAACTTGATCAAAATCAAAGTCAAAGAAATCAAATAAAGAGAAATAGAAATAAAAATAAAAGTCTCAGAAGTACGTATTTAGGGCAGGAGGTTTTAGGGGGAGAAGATAGTAATCATGTGGGTCATTTCTAGGACTATGCGTCATTCCCTAATTCTCTGAAACTGTGTATTCTGGATAGACTGGTATCTATTGTACTTTTTATCATATTAATCTAAATAGTAAGCAGAATAAGTGGGATTTCATTTTCTTTTATTTCTGTGGTGTTTCTTCTACTTACGTAATCTTCAAGCTAGGTCTAGTTTCGAAAAGTATTATTTAAATGTCACATTTAGCCAGCTCTATATCATTCCTGTGATAATATCTCTTGTTTAACTTAAAAATAAATTGTATTTGACTTATTTCAGATGTGGTGGGAGTTGGACAGGAGTATAACTAGAGAGCTAAGAAAAGGTATGCTGCCAAAACATATGAATTAAATTTAGATATTGATTTCTGAATTACACTGTGAACAGTAAGTGGTATCTCTTTCTATTGCTTGGATAACAGATGCTATGTTAAATATTTTTTTTCTTGTACATAGCTAGTGAAAAATGTGTAGGCATGAGCGGTCATAGTGAAAAATATCTTTCTTCCGCATTTATTCATCATGTTCCATAGCTTTAAAAAAGGCTCAAAATGTCTATATATTTCTTGGATTTTAAAAAATTTTTTGTTTTATCCAGTTATTTATTTTATTTGGAGGCTAACTACTTTACAGTATTATGGCAGTTTTTGCCATACATCGACATGAATCAGCCACGGGTATACATCTGTCCCCTTGTCTTGTACACCCCCTCCTACCTCCCTTCCCACCCCATCCCTCTGGGTTGTCCCAGTGCTCCAGCTTTCATGCATCAAATTTGCACTAGATATCTATTTTACAGCTGGTAATATACATGTTTCAATGCTACTCTCTCAAATCATCCCCCACCCCTGACCCCCCGCCACCTGCACACCTTCTCCTACAGAGTCCAAAAGTCTGTTTCTACATCTGTGTCTCTTTTGCTATCTTGCATACAGGATCATTGTTAACATCTTTCTAAATTCCACATATATGCATTAATATGCTGTATTGATGTTTCTCTTTCTGACTTACTTCAATCTGTAATAATAGGCTCCAGTTTCATCCACTTCATTAGAACTGACTCAAATGCATTGTTTTTACAGCTGAGTAATATTCCATTGTATATATGTACCACAACATCCTTATCCATTCATCTGCCAATGGACATATAGGTAGCTTCCATGTCCTAGCTATTGTAAACAAGGCTGCAATGAGCATTGGGGTACATGAGTCTCTTTCAATTTTGGTTTCCTTGCCCAGCAGTGTGGACAACTTGAAAGAAATGGACAAATTCTTAGAAAAATGGAACCTTCCAAAACTGAACGAGGAATAAATAGAAAATCTTAACAGACCCATCATAAGCACAGAAATCAAAACTGTAATCAAACATTTTGAAACAAACAAAAGTCAAGGACCAGATAGCTTCACAGGTGAATTCTACCAAGAATTTAGAGAAGAGCTAACACTTAACCTACACAACTCTTTCAGAAAATTGCAGAGGAAGGTAAACTTCCAAACTCATTCTATGAGGCTACCATCACCTTAATCCCCAAACCTGACAAAGATGCCACAAAAAAAGAAAACTACAGTCCAATATCACTCATGAACATAGATGCAAAAATTCTGAACAGAATTCTAGCAAACAGAATCTAACAACATATTAAAAAGATCATTCATCATGACCAAGTGGGCTTTATTCCAGGGATGCAAGGATTCTTCCATATTCAAAAATCAATCAATGAATACACCATATCAACAGACTGAAAGATAAAAACTATATGATTGTCTCAAAAGATGCAGAGAAACCTTTGACAAAATTCAACATGCACTTATGATCAGACCTCTCCAGAAAGCAGGGATAGAAAGAACATACCTCAACATAATAAAAGCCAATATAAACCATCTCACAGCAAATATTATCTTCAATGGTGAAAAATTGAAAGCATTTCCTCTAAAATCAGGAACAAGATAACTGTTCCCACTCTCACTACTAGTATTCAACATATAGTTTTGGAAGTCTTAGCCACAGCAATCAGAGAAGAAAAAGAAATGTAAAGAATCCAGTTTGGAAATGAAAAAATAAAATTCTCTGTGTTTGCAGATGACATGGTTCTCTATGTAGAAAACTCTAAAGACACCACCAGAAAATTACTAGAGCTAATCAATGAATATAGTAAAATTGCAGGATATAAAATTAATACACAGTAATCCCTTGCAATCCTATACACTAACAATGAGAAAACTGAGAAATGAAGGAAACAATCTCATTCACCATTGCAACAAAAATGAAATACTTAGAAATAAATTTAACTAAAGAAACAAACGATTTATGTAAAATTATAAAACACTTATGAAAGAAATCAAAGATGACATAAATAGATGGAGAAATATATGATGTTCGTGGATTGGGAGAATCAATATAGTGAAAATGAGTATACTACCCAAAGCAATCTATAGATTCAGTGAAATCCCTATTAAGATGCCAATGGATTTTTTGCAGACCTGGAACAAATAATTTCACAATTTGTATGGAAACCCAAAAAATCTTGAACAGCCAAAACAATCTTGAGAAAGAAGAATGGAACTGGAGGAATCAACCTGCCTGACTTCAGACTATGCCACAAAACTGTAGTCATCAAGACAGTATATATTTCTTTTTCTTCCTGGGTATATCTTGCCCCTACTTCTGCCATCTCTGTAGAACTATCCGCCTGCACCCTGACACTATTCTCAGAAAACATGGAGTTCATCAACTTGTCAAGTTTCTGTAGTCCTTAAGGCTAGGAAACCCAGACTCAAGCAATCAAGTCTGTGTCGCTGTCACTTGGTGGGTGACCTTAAAATTTCCCAGACATTGATTTTGTCACTAGTTTATCTTTTGCCCTCAGGAAAAATTCCAATCACCCACATAAACATGGGTCCTGCTAAAGTATTTGGCCTTATCTCTTTACCACCCTCCTCTGCCCCTTAGCTCTGCATCTAACCAGACAGACTGTAGGATCCCACAGGTGCACTTCCTCACCTCCGGTCTTTGTACATGCTTCTTCCCTCTGTCTCCTGTACTTTTTTCCTGTCCTTCATATATCTACTTCTGTAGCACCTCCTCCTCCACAGTATTGACACAAAGCTGGCTGTCCCTTGTGCCATCTTTTATATCTTAGTATTTATGATTCTGTATGGAAATTGCCTGTTTGTCTGTTTTTCCAGTTTATGGGGTATCATTTTTCAGGGTGGACTGGGTCACCTTCATTTTGTAATTCCAGTGTTTGTCACAGCACCTTTACACATAGTTATTGAGTAAATGAATGAAGAATGAGAAAACCAGAAGCTCTGACATTCAGCCACATGTGGGACCATGGGCAGATTATGTAATTGTAATCTTGTTTCCTGACATCTATAGATATGTTTCATTTTTTGAAACACTTAGGAATATCTCAGGTGTTATTGTTTCTTTTAAACTAATACTTAACTAACTCATGTATTCTAGATAAAGAATGTAATCCTTTTTCTTTCCAGCTGCTGCTGAATTTGAATCTAAGTCCTATGGAATATCTCCTCTAGGATCTACATACAGATGGATCAAATCTGTATCAAGACCTACTTTTGAAAACATCACAAGAATATATACAGGTTTTGAAGAAACAACATATGATCTGAAAGATAAATAGTAAAAATTTCCCTTCTGGACTGTTTTTATGACATTTTAGTTATTTCCCATTAAAAATTAGGAGGAAATATTAAAGGGAAATATTTTTGTGTGTATGATGAAAATATAAATGGCATTTAAAAAATAGTATTGTTAAGTTGTATTAATACTTTTAAGCAGTTGTACCTAAGTACTTTTGATACTAAGTATTTTGTCTGCACCTTACTTACTTTTAAGCAGATTTAAAAACAAGCACTGTTACGTTTTCCATATTCAAAGTGAAAGTGTTACTCAGTCGCGTCCAACTCTGTGCAATGGACTGCAGCCCACCACACTCCTCTGTCTTCCACTATCTTGTGGAGTTAGCTCGAATTCATGTCCATTGAGTTGGTGATGCTGTCCAATCATCTTGTCCTCTGTTGTCCCCTTTCTTTTGCTGCCTTCAGTCTTTCCCAGCATCAGGTTCTTCTCTGATGAGTTGGCTCTTCACATCAGGTGGCCAAAGTACTGGAACTTCAGCCTCAGCATCAGTCCTTCTGATGAATATTCAGGATTGATTTCCTTTAGGATTGACTGGTTTAATCTTTCAATCCAAGGACTCTTGCGAGTCTACTCCAACATCACAGTTCAAAAGCATCAATTCTTTGGCACTTAGCCTTCTTTATGGTCCAATTCTCATATTCATACATGACTACTGGAAAAGAGTGTATGTTAACTGCAATCTCCTGATTTATCCATCCCCTTATGTTTTCCCTTTCATAACTGTAATTTGATTTTGAGATCTGTGAGTTGGTTTCTGTTTTTTAAATAAGCTTATATTTATTAGAATCCTCATGTAAGTGATGTGATATTTTTCTGAGTTACTTCACTTCGTACTGTAATTTCTAGATCCATCTATGTTACTGCAAATCACATAATTTCCTTTTTATAGTCGAGTAATGTTCCATTTTGTGTGTGTGTGGTGTGCGTGTGTGTGTCTGTCTCTGTGTACCACATCTTCTTTATCCATTCTTCTGTTGATGGACACTTAGGTTGCTTCCGTGTCTTGACTATTGTCAATAGTTCTGCAGTGAACATTAGGGTGCATGTATCTATTTGAATTATGGTTTTCTCCAGATATATGCCCAGGACTGGAATTGCTGAATCATATGGCAAGTCTATAGTTAGTTTTTAAAGAAACCTCCATAGAGTTCTCCACAGTGGCTGTACTTAGTTACATTCTGTAAGCAGTGTAGGAGGGTACCCTTTTCTACACACTCTCCAGCATTTATTGTTTGTAGAGTTTTTGATGGTGGCTATTCTGACTGGTGTGAAATGATACCTCATTGTATTTCTGCATTTCTCTAATAATTAGTGATGTGGCATATCCTTTCTGAACATACTTTCATGTGCTTTTTGGTCTTCTGTATATTTTCTTTAGAGAAATATCTAGATCATATACTCATTTTGTGATTGGGTTGTTTGTTTTTTGATATTGAGCTCTTTGAGCTGTTTGAATATGTTGGAGATTAATCCTTTCTCAGTTGTATCATTTGCAAATATTATCCCTATTTCTGTGGGTTGTCATTTTCTTGTTTATGATATCTTGTGCTGTGTCAAACCTTTTAAGTTTAGTTAGAGCCACACTTGTGGCTGTGAATTGAACCTAGCAAAAACCTTTCTTGGGAGCTGAACCCATGTACCTCAGACTGGAGCATGAATAACACCTTGCTTTGGACTTGAACCCACGTGGCCAGGACTTGAACCTGGCAAAATCCCTGCTTGGGACTCAAACCCATGTGGCTGGGCCTCAAACCCAGCCGAAACCCTGCTTGGGGCTCAAACACACGTGTCTGGGATTGGAAACCAGCCAAAGCCCTCCCTGGGACTTGATCCCACGTGGCTGAGACTTGAACCTGGCCACCACCCAGTTTGGGACTCAAACCTATGTGACTGGGCCTCAAAACCTACCAAAACCCTGACTGGGACTCGAACCCACGTGTCTGGGACTGGAACCCAGACAAAACCCTCCCTGGGATTTGAACTCACTTAGCCTGGATTCAAACCCTGCCGGGGTCCAGCCCCAGTGGATCCAGGGAATTTGAAGCAGGGATGGCATTGGTGAGGAAAAACCCATTTACTTAATTAAAAATATAAAGAGATTAAGAGGAAATAGTATAGTAGGAAATTTTAGTGGAGAAAAGAGGCTTGGTGTACGTGGAAAGCCAATAAAGTTCCAGACAAGGAACTTGCACCATCTACGTTAGGCCACTGGTGTCCTCTTGAATAGCAGGGGGTGCCCCACCTTGGGCTCCCTCTCACTTGGATCTTAGAAGCCAGGGCAAGTAAGTAGACATGGTGAGCCTCCACGCCCCAGATGGGAATTCAGCCTGAAATTAGAGTAAAGAGGAGACATGGGGGAAACCAGTCCTTCCAATGACTGGCCCATCCTATATTGTCTAGAAAGGCCTTTTATACCTTTTTGATTATACATAGAGATCAATGGGTAATACAAAATTATGCAGCGTTAACAGCTCAGACTCTTATCAAAACCAGGCTTTTCTCTCTGCATACCTGTCTTAGGTAATTTACATCATCTTCTGGCCAAAAGGGCCAATTAACATTTTACAGTCTTTTTTCTGATAAGGGTTTGTCAACCAGAAGATTTATTTGTGTTGATCTTCCCAAAGTCTGGTGCCACTCTCAGAAAACACTAAATAAAGTTACATTCTTACATAGCAAAGATACAGCAATTTATAACAAGTAAAAGGAGTACAGTGATTTATAACAAAAGAAAAGTAATTAACTCAAAAGTCTAGTGTTGCTAACATCAAAACTATTATATATCCTTTTCCATATCCCGTTTACATTGATTAACATCCTCCCAGGGGCCTAAAAGATAAAGAATATGGAGGTCTGGCAGCAATCATTGAGTCAACAGTGAAATCCACTGCCAATATGATTTTTAGCTCTTTAGAAAAAGGCTCTGTATCTTTAAGATGCTTTAAGCTTTGTGCCTCTCACAGTTGGGGGGCTGTAAGCAATTCACAAGCTCTAAGAGGTCAGGGGGAACCTGTTAGGCAAGCTAGAGAGTTATCAGAGGGGGGTTGAACTGAAACATCCCTTTCAAATGCAGAAGACTAAAGCCCTGAGTTAACTTTTTCCAGAGTGTGTCAGAAGAGTGGAAAAGTACAATACAATAAGGCAGGTAGATTCTTATTTTGGGGGTAGATGCTCAGGAAATACCAGGGGGAAAAGCTGAGGCCTGACTCACCTTGCCCATCAGGCCTCTCTGCATGACCTTGTCATGGATGGCTCCTGGCAAAACCTGGCCAACACACTGTTTGTGACTCCAACCCACATGGCTGGGACTCAATCGTTAAGGCATACATCACTAACTCCTCTTTTATTAGCTCAAGCAGAGTAGTGCTGCACTCCACTCTTGTAGACACATTTTTTTAAAAGTGAAAATTCTTTACATGTCATTATTTTTCTCATCTACAGAGCAGTGTTGAGTCAGACCATCCAGTCCAGTCTTGAGTCAATCCAGAATGAAGATCATCATCCTTTCCTTTTACAATCTCAATATCTGCAAGTATTTCTTTTCCTTTTGCTGGTTTTGATTTTGCACTGCATCTATTTCCAGCCTTAGCATGGCAATTTCATCCTGTAGCATGTGTGTTTAGTGCAACAGACAGATCTTTTGCATTTTCAACACTATCAGAAACCTAAGTGAAACAAAGGAGACTTTTAGTTGGGGCTCAGTAAAGTGACATTTCATGATTTCCTCTGAAATGAAAGACTAACTTACATGTTTATACCATGAAAACACTGCAACAAGTGGGTCTCCAAATGGGAAAAAATACGTTTCGATACAAACCTCAGAGTTCATACAAGTTGGGGGGTGGGGGCTGGTGGCAGTGAAGATATGCTGAGAGGGCCACTTTGAAGTGGCTGTGGAAATAGACCCATCTAACATTTCTATAGCCAGAGGGACTGTCCAACAGGATGCTGAACCCTTAGACATCCCAAATCCTACTACTGGACACAGCACTGCCCTACAAAGAGACAAGATCCAGCTCCATCACTCAGAAGGCAGGCAAAAGCTCCTTCAACCAGGAAAACATCACAGTATATTTTACATAAGAAAACAATGTATCAGCATGTTGTAATTCTAAAGATGTTCAGTGAAAAGGATTCTCTCAGAGTCCTTCATATTGCTTGTATGAAGGGGTCGTTTCTGAACGATGTTCCATAGAAGTGAAAGGTCCCACAGGGATCAATGGAAGGTTGAGGAACTGAGAAGTCACCACTGCAGGGTCTCTGGCCACTCCCTCAGCTAAAGGACTCTGTACTTGTCTGTCCTTTGTATAATATGGTTCCACACAAAAGTTGTCTTTTTAGAGAAAGGTTGTTTTCTTTGAAAAAAAACAAAACAAAACTTTTTTTTAAGGTATGAGACTTATTGATTTAGTCAAAGTTCCTAATTCTGCAAAAGAAGTAACAAAGCCAATGGCCTTCTTACTGAGGCTAGAGTCCTAGAGTCCTCAGGTACCTCCTCAGATTAGGAAGGATCACTCAGATTTTTAACTATAACCTAGAGAAAATGAATATGTAAAACTTAGTTATGTACTTTTAGGTAATAGAGGAGATTTTTACTATTTATCTTTCAAATGACATATTTCTTTTTTCAAAATCTGTGAATATTCTTCTTCTGTTTGCAAAAGTTGGTCCTCATACAGATGTGACTCATCTGCAGCTCCTAGAGGAGACACTCTTCAGGATTTAGATTCAAATGCTGCAGCAGCTAGGAAGAAAAACAAAGGATTATATTCTTTATCTAAAAAACTTGAGTTAACTAAGTATTAGGGCCCATGTGGCCAGGACTCAAAAAGGGCCAAAACTCAGTTTGGGATTCAAACCCCCGTGGCTGGGACTCAAGCCAAGCCGAAACCCATGCATCGTACTTGAACCCATGTGGCTGGGACTTGAACTCAGCCAAAACCTGCCTGGGACTAGATTCCACCTGGCCTGGACTTGAACCTGGGCAAAACCCTGCTTGGGACTATAACCAAGCAGATACTGTTCTTGGGACTCAAACACTCATGGTTGGCAATTGAACCTGGCCAGAACCTTGCTTGGGATTTGAACCCATGTGCCTGGGACTGGAACAAATGTGACCAGGACTCGAACCTGGCAAAATCCCTGCTTGGGACTTGAACCCATGTGTTTGGGACTGGAAGCTAGCCAAAGCCCTCCTTGGGACTTGAACTCATGTGGCCTGGACTCAAACCTGGCCAACACACCGCTTGGGGCTCCAATCCACATGGCCAGGACTCAATTGTTAAGGCGTACATCACTAACTCCTCTTTTACTAGCTCAAGCACGGTAGTGCTGCACACCACTCTTGTAGACACATTTTTTAAGTGAAAATTCTTTACACATTATTATTTTTCTCATCCACAGAGCCATGTTGAGTCAGACCAGTCTGTCCAGTCTTGAGTCAATCCAGAATGAAGATCATCATCCTTTCCTTTTACGGTCTCAATATCTGCAAATATTTCTTTTCCTTTTGCTGGTTTTGATTTTGCACTGCATCTATTTCCAGCCTTAGCATGGCAATTTCATCCTGTAGCATGTGTGTTTAGTGCAACAGATAGATCTTTTGCATTTTCAACACTATCAGAAACCTAAGTGAAACAAAGGAGACTTTTAGTTGGGGCTCAGTAAAGTGACATTTCATGTTTTCCTCTGAAAACTTATATGTTTATACCACAAAAGCCTGCAACAAGTGGTCTCCAACTGGAAAAAATAAGGTGCGATAGAAACCTCAGACTTCAAACCTCCTTCAAGAGGGGGAGGGGCTGGTGGCAGTGAAGACATGCTGAGAGAGCCACTTTGAAGTGGCTGTGGAAATAGACCCATCTAACATTGCCAAAGCCTTTGACTGTGTGGATCACAATAAAGTGTGGAAAATTCTGAAAGAGTTGGGAATACCAGACTACCTGAGCTGCCTCTTGAGAAACCTATATGCAGGTCAGGAAGCAACAGTTAGAACTGGATATGGAACAACAGACTGGTTCCAAATAGGAAAAGGTGTACGACAAGGCTGTATATTGTCACCCTGCTTATTTAACTTCTATGCAGAGTACATCATGAGAAATGCTGGGCTGGAAGAAGCACACGCTGGAATCAAGATTGCTGGGAGAAATATCAATAACCTCAGATATGCAGATGACACCACCCTTATGGCAGAAAGTGAAGAGGAACTAAAAAGCCTCTTGATGAAAGTGAAAGAGGAGAGTGAAAAAGTTGGCTCAAAGCTCAACATTCAGAAAATGAAGATCATGGCATCTGGTCCCATTACTTCATGGGAAATAGATGGGAAACAGTGGAAACAGTGTCAGACTTTATTTTTGGGGGCTCCAAAATCACTGCAGATGGTGATTGCAGCCATGAAATTAAAAGACGCTTACTCCTTGGAAGAAAAGTTATGACCAACCTAGATAGTATATTCAGAAGCAGAGACATTACTTTGCACCAAAGGTCCATCTAGTCAAGGCTATGGTTTTTCCTGTGGTCATGTATGGATGTAAGAGTTGGACTGTGAGGAAAGCTGAGCACCGAAGAATTGATGTTTTTGAACTGTGGTGTTGGAGAAGACTCTTGAGAGTCCCTTGGACTGCCAGGAGGTCCAACCAGTCCATTCTGAAGGAGATTAGCCCTGGGATTTCCTTGGAGGGAATGATGCTGAAGCTGAAACTCCAATACTTTGGCCACCTCATGCGAAGAGTTGACTCATTGGAAAACACTCTGATGCTGGGAGTGATTGGGGGCAGGAGGAGAAGGGGTCGACAGAGGATGAGATGGCTGGATGGCATCACTGACTCGATGGATGTGAGTCTGAGTGAACTCTGGGAGTTGGTGATGGACAGGGAGGCCTGGCGTGCTGCGATTCATGGGGTCGCAAAGAGTCGGACACGATGAGCGACTGAACTGAACTGAACTGACAGTCCAATTACAGTAGTGGATCAGGAAGAAAGCGGACAAAGGGCTTCACTGAGCACAGAGAAAGTTGCTCCAGTGTCCAAAAGAAAATTGACTGATTGGCCTCCCACAGTTATTAATCCCCAGGGTTATACAGGTGTAATTAGAATGGGAGCTTGTGTGGGGACCCCCAGGCACTTTCAGTCCTGATTGCCTTGAAAGTCCAACCCCTGGGAGCTATGTCTCAGAGGGCAGTCTTTCCTCAGGTTTTACAGACAGGACTTGGAGCCAGGTGCAGCTTAGATGCCTGAGGGCAATCCTGCTTAAGATGCCTCTCCTTCCCACCTAATAATAAGTCCACTCCTTTTCACCTGGATTATTCTGGGCACTTTTCCTCAGGCTATTTCAGAGAGGATCTGACAGCCATTGTTTGGGCTTCAGCCTTTTGCTAGGTTTTTTTTTTTTTTTTTCTCTTTTCCTCCTTGTATTCTTTACCATGATATACCATCTGAGCAAGCTGTAACAGTTTTTTAAAGACTAATTTGGTCCAACTGCCTGTTTTCATAACTTATGGCAGATATCTGCAACTGACTGAGTGAGAAATCTGTCTTTCAGATTTTTCCTTCCTCTATGCTTTTGGGATCAAAGTCAATACACTTGCAGAGAGCCTCTTGTAATCTCTCTAGGAATTTATCCAGAGCTTTCTTCTCTCTCTGTTCTATGTCAGCCAACTAGTGTAGTTTAAAGTTTTAGTGTGCACTCACTTGAGTCGTTCAAGAATACATCTGGCAAAGTGGTTCTGATCCCACCTTCTTTTAGCCATGCTATAGTCCTAGTCTGCCTCTGTCATGGGAACTGCATGCCTCTCAGTAGGGAGGAGAGCTATTTTTGTGTTCCCTCTTTCCCCTTTTCTCATGCTCAAGCCATTCATCTCCAAAAGTAGTAGCTCCCTCCAAAACTCGAGTTCTTGAGTCAGGGGGCAGCTTCTGTCCCAAGACACACGTTACATCTCTCCAAGTAAGGACATAAAGTGAGTCCCATAAAGGCTTCTATGAATTGAGACTGAATTTCTACCGAGACTGAGGCAACCCCTTATGGAAGGGCACCATGACTCAGCCTGTTTAGTTGGGAGCCCCAGAAACAGGGGCAAAGTAAGAGAATAGGAGGCAGCTGAAGGTTTCATACCCAAATCTGCATCCTTAGGACATAAATCTGGCATGTCTCACAGAGGGATAAGGAGCAACACATATGGCACTTCTACCCATTTCTCTTGTTCTCTGCAGGACCGATCTAATTGTAAAACAGTATTATAATTGAGATCATTCAACTGGCCGGTGTTCCCCATCTTCCAAAGGATATCATGGTCATTCAGTATCAAAGAAAAAGATCAGGTGTGTCTTTTTTAAACTCTGGGGATCAAACTTGTCCCCATTAAAAAAAATACATTTTAAAGAGGTGGTTCTGGATCTGCTAGCTCCCATCTGTAAGAGAGAACAAAGCAGCATCCACAGCCGTGGCTTCTTTCCATTGGAGGCATTCCTCCCTGTTCTAGATGAGGATGTAGACAGACTTTCCACTGAAGCTTTCCTTCCCCGGTTGGACTTAGTCTGTCCCTTACCAACACAGGTGATTTATCCATCCCTCCCGGTTCTACAACCAAGGCAGGGTGGAGATGCACCAGGGGTAGACCTGATGGCATCCCAGACCGATGTCCACTTCTTCACCGTTAAGACCTTTGGCTGATTTTTGCTCCTCCTTTGATGTCACCCGGGGTGGAACAGAGTAGCTTTCCTGGAATGTTTCCCAAGCTAGTCCTCTAGGGGAAGCATCCATGTTCCATGTGCCCGTGCACATTCCCGAGTACAGTCCTGACCACAACAGAAGTGTTGAGTTATAAAGAGATGAACAAAAACCCCAAGATGTCTCTTCTGAGTGTTGCCACACCAGTACATGTGATAGCAAAAGAGGGAGTGGAGGTCGCCAGTGAGGAAAAAGTTATTTCTGTCCTCAAGCTACTAGGGCCAATCCTTCCAGTGTATCCCCACAGATTCCACAAAAAGAATATCTAGGGAGTTGAACACAAGCCATTGGAGAGCTTTCTCTGGTCTGCTAAGAGCTAACACTACCAAAGGAAGAAGCCTACTGCACTCGCAAGCTGACCAGATCCTGTAATTCCCAATCTGCATTTTCAGAAACCTCATGGTCACCAGCAATGCTGCTACCCACATAGATCAGAGACACAGCCATGACAAAGACTTACTTTTAGGACTCTGGACCCTAAGGCAGCCAGCCAAGAGAATGGCCTCTAGCCTGACAGACGTTCCTCTAGAGCTCCACCTCTCTCCCAAACGTGCTTTTGTAACTTTCAGCTCCTAGCAAGGCTAGGTGGTTCCATCCATATACTTTGAGGTCTAAGTAAAAGTACAGAGTAACAGCATGGATCATAAGTCCCTTGAAAGTTTATGATCCGACAGATTAGGTTAGTAGTTCTAATTCCCCACGCAATTATGGAATGGTCAAAGAGACCAGGAAAAGGTGACCGAGAAAGGAAAGTTTGATCCACATGCTTCGTCCATTTCTGGCCGCTGCCCTTGCAGGGATGTTGGGTGTCTCTTGGCATTGGGAGGCCTGTATATAAACCCTGACAAGGTTTCCATTTTGGGGTCTGCCTTCAGTCATTATAAGGCACTGCAAAACCCCAGCGCAGGGCTCATCACTTGCTTTGCATAGGACATGTCATTCATTCACACAAGTACACTGCAAGATCAGTGAGAACTTGAGAAACAGGCAAAGAAAACTGTTTGAGTTGATCTTGCTAATTTTATATGGATGTTTAAAAAGTTCATAGACTCTATTTCTTTCTCTAACAGATGTTAAGGTCAATGACATGTTTATCATGATTTCTGCCTGGCAGAAGACCAGCCTCATGGATAGCATAAGTGAGCAGATGTCTGATGTCTATTCAAAAGTGGCAGTATCCATTATGATCACCACCACCACCACCACCAATGTCCTGGCCTTCTATACAGGAATTTTGACCACTTTCAGGCCCACACAATAATTTTGCATTTATATAGGAACAACCCTACTCTTTTGTTATTTTCATACCATCGCCTGTTTTGGAGCACTTATCACTATGGATGATGAAAGATAAGTAGTCTGGCCACACTGGCTGAAGAAGCAGGAAACTCCTGACCAAAATGTTCCTCATTAAAAAAAACCCTTCTGCCTCCCATGTAATTTTCTCCAAGATGAACATAAAGCTGATATCCATCCAATGAGTCCATTCCTTTTTAAATTTATTTTTAATTCAAGGATAATTGCTTTACAGAATTTTGTTGTTTTCTGTCAAACTTCAACATGAATCAGCCATAGGTATACATATATCCCCTCCCTTTTGAAACTCCCTCCCGTAACCCTCCCCATTGCATCCCTCTAGGTTGATACAGAGCCCCTTTTGAATTTTCTGAGCCACACAGCAAATTCCTGTTGACTATCTATTTTACATATGGAATACAGTGAATCTACTCATTAGAGAATATTTTAGTCCTTTTCTCACAAGCACCAAGTCCAAGTTTTTTGTAGTGCTCCTATACTTTGTACATCATCAGTTCAGTTCAGTTCAGTTGCTCAGTCGTGTCCGACTCTGCAACCCCATGAATCGCAGCACGCCAGGCTTCCCTGTCCATCACCATCACCCGGAGTTCACTCAGACTCACGCCCATCGAGTCAGTGATGCCATCCAGCCATCTCATCCTCAGTCGTCCCCTTCTCCTGCCCCCAAACTCTCCCAGCATCAGAGTCTTTTCCGATGAGTCAACTCTTCGCATGAGGTGGCCAAAGTACTGGAGCTTCAGCTTTAGCATCATTCCTTCCAAAGAAATGCCAGGGCTGATCTCCTTCAGAATGGACTGGTTGGATCTCCTTGCAGTCCAAGGGACTCTCAAGAGTCTTCTCCAACACCACAGTTCAAAAGCATCAATTCTTTGGCCCTCAGCCTTCTTCACAGTCCAACTCTCACATTCATACATGACCACAGGAAAAACCATAACCTTGACTAGATGGATTTTAGTCAGCAAAGTAATGTCTCTGCTTCTGAATATACTATCTAGGTTGGTCATAACTTTTCTTCCAAGGAGTAAGCATCTTTTAATTTCATGGCTGCAGTCACCATCTGCACTGATTTTGGAGCCCCCCAAAATAAAGTCTGACACTGTTCTACTGTTTCCCCATCTGTTTCCCATGAAGTGATGGGACCGGCTGCCATGATCTTCATTTTCTGAATGTTGAGCTTTAAGCCAACTTTTTCGCTCTCTTCATTCACTTTCATCAAGAGGCTTTTTAGTTCCTCTTCACTTTCTGCCATAAGGATGGTGCCATCTGCGTATCTGAGGTTATTGATATTTCTCCTGGCAATCTTGATTCCAGCTCGTGTTTCTTCCAGTCCAGAGTTTCTTATGATGTACTCTGCATAGAAGTTAAATAAGCAGGGTGACAATATACAGCCTTGACCCACTCCTTTTCCTATTGGGAACCAGTCTGTTGTTCCATGTCCAGTTCTAACTGTTGCTTCCTGNCTTGACTTCACATTCCAAGATGTCTGGCTCTAGATTAGTGATCACATCATCATGATTATCTGGGTCGTGAAGATCTTTTTTGTACAGTTCTTCCATGTATTCTTGCCACTTCTTAATATCTTCGGCTTCTGTTAGGTCCAGACCATTTCTGTCCTTTATCGAGCCCATCTGTGCATGACATGTTGCCTTGGTATCTCTAATTTTCTTGAAGAGATCTCTAGTCTTTCCCATTCTGTCCTTTTCCTCTATTTCTTTGCATTGATCTCTGAGGAAGGCTTTCTTATCTCTTCTTGCTATTCTTTGGAACTCTGCATTCAGATGCTTATATCTTTCCTTTTCTCCTTTGCTTTTCGCCTCTCTTCTTTTCACAGCTATTTGTATGGCCTCCCTAGGCAGCCATTTTGCTTTTTTGCATTTCTTGTACATCATAAATAGTATATATGGGTGTTTCTGAAGGCAAGAATGTTTAGACCTCCGAAATTTGGCAAGTGACCACTCCTACATCACACCATATTGTAATGAAGAAGAAGAACACTTTTCAAGTTACAGTCCTAGGATTATGGTTATCGTTACTGAGACACTTGACTACTGGGATAAAGATACTAGACAAAAATTGGGAAAATGTCTGGCAGATTTTGAAAACAGTAAGTATGTAGATAAAAACTTACACTTTTGGTTATGAGAATACATAAAATATATGGAAAACCGCCATCAAGATATAAATGATAAGACAGCTTTTCTAAGCAATAAACCCACTCTTTCAATGGAATTTCCAGTTTTTTGTATAACATTAATATTACATCATCACGGGAAATCACTTCTTCCCAGGCCTTCATTCAAACCATGAGTATTTCTTCTTCAACTAATAAGAAACTGATGTTACACCAGTTCTGAGACATGGCCGAGAAGTGTGAAGTTCCCCTAACGGTATACAACTAGGCATTCATATATTTTGATGAGTATTCTGCAATATTAGAAACACTGTTCAAAATGTGACTGTTGCATCAACAGCTATGTTCATTGTTTCCTTACTGTTAATTCCTCAACCCCTGCATTCTTTGTGGATAACTTTTGCTATTGCTTCTGTGATTATGGGCCTCATGGGTTTTATGGCCTTCTGGAATGTCAATCTTGATTCCATAGCCATGATTAATCTTATCATTTGTGTAGGGTTTTCTTTTGACTTTCCTGGTCACATTTCCTATGCATTTGTTTCCAGTTCAGAGACCTCAGTAAACTGAAAAACCATTGAGACATTGTATCTGCTAGGCTAGCCCATGTTACAAAGTGCAGTTTCAACAATACTAGAGGTGTGTGTCCTGTCTGTAGCTAAAGCATACATCTTCAGGACCTTTTTTAAGATTGTTTTCTTGTGATGGTATTTGGAGCTCCTCATGGTCTAATTTTTATCCCAGTATTCTTAACCTTCTTTTGAAAGTTAGTTTGAAAAATCACTAACAAATCAAAGACCTATTATAGAATTCCTGATTAGCCCAACCCAATCAGATGAAAATGCACTATTAAGAATAGTCAAGGGGCAGTCCTAAGATGGCGGAGGAATAGGACGGGGAGACCACTTTCTCCCTCACAAATTCCTCAAAAGAACATTTCAGCGCTGAGCAAACTCCACAAAACAACTTCTGAATGATGACAGAGGACATCAGGCACCCAGAAAAGCAGATCATTGTCTTCAAAAACAGGTAGGAAAAAATATAAAAGATGAAAAAAGAGACAAAGGAGATGGGGATGGAGCTCCATCCCGGAAAGGGAAGAGTCAAGGGAAGAATGGTGTCATCTGTATATCTGAGGTTATTGATATTTCTCCCTGCAATCTTGATTCCAGCTTGTGTTTCTTCCAGTCCAGCGTTTCTCATGATGTACTCTGCATAGAAGTTAAATAAGCAGGGTGACAATATACAGCCTTGACCCACTCCTTTTCCTATTGGGAATCAGTCTGTTGTTCCATGTCCAGTTCTAACTGTTGCTTCCTGACCTGCATATAGGTTTCTCAAGACGCAGGTCAGGTGGTCTGGTATTCCCAGCTCTTTCAGAATTTTCCACAGTTTAATGTGAAGACATTTTTTATCTCTCTCTTAAGGGGAATGAGGAAACAAACTCCAAGTGTCAGATTTTTTCCTTCTCTATACACATTTAAAAGAAGGTTTCTTTTGAAATTCTGTGTTGCCATGACTACACTTGGTTCCACCTAAACTTAACTTTTCTCAAAACTTGAGCTAACCAATGGGTTTTTCTTATGGAAATGTTTTTCTTAAGCTATGTTAATGAACTATGTGTTTACCTAGACTCTGTCTTTCTTCAAGTCTGTTCTGCCTAAGACCTAGAACCAACTTGACAAGCCAGTATGTTTTACTCATGCAAATGCTCTCTTAAGCTATGTTAATGAGACTATGTCTTTGCTTGGAAACCTGCCTTTCTTCAAGATTCATGTCAATCATTTTATGGCCCAGGACAACTCACCTTGTGCTAATGTTATCTCAAAATGCATGTTGTGTGTGGGGGGCCTGGTGCTACTCTGCATTTTGAGACATCTCATTTTTATAGTTAGTAGCCTGCTGATAGGAATATAACATACTGCTGAAGGCTAGCAGGAGGGCACTCTTTCTGCCCCCTTCTGATATCTATGTCAGAAGCTTTGTCTATCTCTTTTATATCTTAATAAAATTTTATCACACAAAAGCTCTGAGTGATCAAGTCTCGTCACTGGTCCCGGATTCAATTCCTCTCCTCTGGAGGCCAAGAATCCTGGCATCTTTCGCAGCTCAGCAACAACCTTTCAGAAGGTTTCTATTGTTTGTTTACTTGGAGATTAATTGCTTTACAATGTTGTATTACTTTTGTTGGGGCAGGAGGAGACACCCCGCATCCGAGGTCAGGGGCAGCCGAGAGGAGACACCCCACGTCCAAGGTCAGGGTGGCGGCCAGGAGGAGCTACCCTACGTCTGAGGCCAGTGGCGGCCGGGAGGAGACACCCCACGTCCAAGGTCAGGGGCGGCCAGGAGAAGCCACCTCGCGCCTGAAGCCAGGGGTGGTGACCCTGAGGAGCCACCCCAGCCCCGAGGTCAGGAGCAGCAGCCGGGAGGAGCAACCCGAGGAGCGGTGGCTGCTCAGGCACAGGAGGGCCTAGAGGAGCTATCCCACGTTGAAGGTCAGGAACAGCAGCAGTAAGGAGATACCTCTCATCCAAGGTAAGGAGCAGTGGCTGTGCTTTGCTGGAGCAGCCGTGAAGAGAAACCCCACACCCAAGGTAGGAGAAACCCAAGTAAGATGGTAGGTGTTGCCAGAGGGCATCAGAGGGCAGACACACTGAAACCATACTCACAGAAAACTAGTCAATCTAATCACACTAGGACCACAGCCTTGTCTAACTCAAAGAAACCAAGCCATGCCTCCGGGGCAACCCAAGACAGGCGGGTCATGGTGGAGAGGGCTGACAGAATGTTGTCCACTGGAGAAGGGAATGGCAAACCAGTATTCTTGCCTTGAGAACCCCATGAACAATATGAAAAGGCAAAATGATAGGATACCAAAAGAGGAACTCCCCAGGTCATTAGGTGCCCAATATGCTACTGGAGACCAGTGGAGAAATAACTCCAGAAAGAATGAAGGGATGGAGCCAAAGCAAAAACAATACCCAGTTGTGGATGTGACTGGTGATAGAAGCAAGATCCGATGCTGTAAAGAGCAAT
>SJYQ01000672.1:172214-224662 GCA_006410935.1 Redunca redunca
TGCAGATGGTGACTGCAGCCATGAAATTAAAAGACGCTTACTCCTTGGAAGAAAAGTTATGACCAACATAGATAGCATATTCAAAAGCAGAGACATTACTTTGCCGACTAAGGTTCGTCTAGTCAAGGCTATGGTTTTTCCTGTGGTCATGTATGGATGTGAGAGTTGGACTGTGAAGAAGGCTGAGTACCGAAGAATTGATGCTTTTGAACTGTGGTGTTGGAGAAGACTCTTGAGAGTCCTTGGACTGCAAGGAGATCCAACCAGTCCATTCTGAAGGAGATCAGGCCTGGCATTTCTTTGGAAGGAATGATGCTAAAGCTGAAGCTCCAGTACTTTGGCCACCTCATGCGAAGAGTTGACTCATCGGAAAAGACTCTGATGCTGGGAGGGATTTGGGGCAGGAGGAGAAGGGGACGACCGAGGATGAGATGGCTGGATGGCATCATGGACTCAATGGACGTGAGTCTGAGTGAACTCTGGGAGTTGGTGATGGACAGGGAGACCTGGCGTGCTGCGCGTCATGGGGTCGCAAAGAGTTGGACACGACTGAGGGACTGAACTGAACTGAGTGTGAGGAAAGCAGGAGAGACTCCATCTTGAAGCCTGTCATCCATCTTAAAGACAGTATGTAAACTGGGCCTAAACCCTGCCCAAGAGTGAGGAAACCATTGCTAATGAAAACCAGGTTTCCTAGAGACTTCACTACCTACAGATGGCAAACAGAGACTGTGGTTGAGGTCAGGCTGCCCCTGTACTTTAACCATGGAGACATTCCCCTGTGATATATAATCAGTGTTTTCCCCCTTTCACCTTAATTGTTTGTTCTCCTAGCACCTACTTGTTGTAAAATTCAGTCATATACAACAAAGAGGTTGCTAACATGTAACCAGTGACGTAGCAGTATTAGTGGAAGCACACTGACTGAAACCACCCACCCTGGCCAGGCGCCATAGTGACCATTTGCATGAGTTGTTTTAAGACAGGAGGTCCTGGTAAGGAACACAGAATTAATAAACCACCACCAACTGGAAGAGTTCAGGAAAGGTTAAAAGGAGACACCACATGTCTGACCACCTCCTGGAATCTCTAGCATCCATCTTGGCTGAACAAGGCATGCACTAACAGGAAGGAATCTGAGTCAGAATGATTGGCTAAAGACAACCTGGAAGCTAATCCCATCACCATAAAAACCTGAGACTGTGAGCCTGGCAGAGATATTCTCCTGGCTTCCCTTACCCTACTGCTCTCCACCTGGGTACCCTTTCCCATCCAATCTCTTGCTTTGTCAGCACATGTGTCTCCTAGGACAATTCGTTTCTGAGTGTTAGACAAGAGCCCAGTTTCTAGCCCTGGAAGTGGTCCCTCTTCCTGCAACAGCACGGGGTATAAAACTGGGCCTTTAAGAAACATCAGGGTTCCTTGTTGGGAACTGATTCCCCTTGGACCCTGCTGGTGTAATAAACTCTACTCCACTGTCTTGAGTGTCTTCTGAGGTATGTTGTGCAACTCCAGATTCCACAACACTTTCTGCTGTATAGCAGTGTGAATCAGGCATAACTGCATATATATATCCCCTCCATCTTGAGCCTCTCTCCCACCTCACCCATCCTACCCCTCTAGGTCATTGTAGAGCATCAAGCTGGTCTCCCTGTATTATATAGCAGCTTCCCACTTGCTATCTATTTCATACATGGTACTGTTTATAGGTCAACGTTACTTTCTCAATTTATCCCACCCTCTTCTTCCCCCACTGTGTTCATAAGTCCTCTATGTCTGCATCTCCATTCCTTCCCTACAGATAGCATTATAGTACAATTTTTATAGATTGAACATATGTGTTAATATACAATATTTTTCTCTTTTGAACTCTGAGCTCTGTGTAACAAGCTCTAGGTTCATCCACCTCACTACAACTGACTTAAGTCCATTCCCTTTTATGGCTGAGTAATAATATTCCATTGTATATACATACCACAACTTCTTTATCCATTCATCTGTCCATGAACATCAAGGTAATTACCATGTCCTGGCTATTGTAAATAGTGCTGCAGTGAATATTGGGGTGCATGTGTCTTTGAACTGTGGTTTTTCTCAGGGTATATGCACAGTACTGGGATTGCTGAGGCATATGGTAGTTTTATGCCTCGTTTGTTAAGGAATCTCTATACTATTGTACATGGTAGCTGTATAAATTTGCATTCCTGCCAACTGTGCAGGAGAGTTGCCTGTTCTCCACATCCTCTCCATAATGTATTGTTTGTAGATGTTTTGGTGATGGCTATTCTGACCAGTGTGAGGTGATATCTCATTATAGTTTTGATTTGCATTTTTCTAATAATCAGCTGGGTGAAGCACAAGATTGCTGGGAGAAAAATCAATAACCTCAGATATGCAGATGATACCACCCTTATGGCAGAAAGTGAAGAACAAAAGAGTCTCTTGATGAAAGTGAAAGAGGAGCGTGAAAAAGTTGGCTTAAAGCTCAACATTCAGAAAACTAAGACCATAGCATCTGGTCCCATCACTTCATGGCAAATAGATGGGGAAACAGTGGAAACAGTGGCTGACTGACTATATTTTGGGGCTCCAACATCACGGCAGATAGTGACTGCATCCATGAAATTAAAAGATGCTTACTCATTGAAAGGTAGGTTATGACCAACCTAGATAGCATATTAAAAAGCAGAGACATTACTTTGTCAACAAAGGTCCATCTAGTCAAGGCTATGGTTTTTCCAGTAGTCATGTATGGATGTGAGAGTTGGACTATAAAGAAAGCTGAGTGCCAAAGAATTGATGCTTTTAAACTGTGGTGTTGGAGAAGACTCTTGTGAGTCCCTTGGACTGCAAGGAGATCCAACCGGTCCATCCTAAAAGAGATCAGTCCTGAGTGTTCATTGGAAGGACTGATGTTGAAGCTGAAACTCTAATACTTTGGCCACTTGATGTGGAGAATTGACTCATTTGAAAAGGCCCTGATGCTGGGAAAGATTGAGGGCAGGAGGAGAAGGGGATGATGAAGGATGAGATGGTTAGATAGTATCACTGATTCAATGGACATGAGTTTAGGTAAACTCTGGGAGTTGGGGATGGACAAGGAGTCCTGGTACGCTGCCAGTCCATGGGGTCACAAAGAGCTGGACACGACTGAGTGACTGAACTGAACTAAATAATTAGTAAATTATTATATTTATCATAAAATTATTATAAACTCTCTGTCTCCTGAGAAACCTGTATGTGGGTCAAGAAGCAACAGTTAGAATCAAACATGCAATAGACTGATTGAAAATTGGGAAAGGAGTATGACAAGGCTACATATTGTCAACTTGTTTATTTAACTTCTGTGCAGAGTATGTCATCTGAAACGCCAGGCTGGATGAATCACAAGCTGGAATCAAGATTTCTGCAAGAAATATCAACAACCTCAGATATACAGATGTATTGTTGTTTAGTCACTCAGTTGTATCTGACTCTTTGCGACTGCAGCATCCAGGCTACCCTGCCCTTCACCATCTCCAGGAGCTTGCTCAAACTCATGTCCATGGAGTTGGTAATGCCTTCCAACCATCTCACCCTCTGTTGCCCCTTCTGCTCCTGCCTTCAACCTTTCCCAGCATCAGGGTCTTTTCTAATGACCCAGTGCTTCCCACCAAGTGGCTAAAGTGTTGGAGCTTCAGCTTCAGCAGCAGTCCTTCCAATGAATATTCAGGACTGATTTCCTTTAGGATTGACTGGTTTGATCTCCTTGCAGTCCAAGGGACTCTCAAGAGTCTTCTCCAACACCATAGTTCAAAAGCATCAGTTCTCTGGCGCTCAGCTTTCTTTATGGTCCAACTGTCACATTCATACAAGACTACTGGAAAAACCATAGCTTTGACTAGATGGAACTTTGTCAGAAAAGTAATATCTTTGTTTTTTAATATGTTGTCTAGGTTGATCATAGCTTTCTTCCAAGGTGCAAGTGTCTTTTAATTTCATGGCTGCAGTCACCATCTGCAGTGATTTTGGGAACCCAAGAAAATAAAGTCTCTCAGTTTCCATTGTTTCATTGTTTGGGAACCCAAGAAAATAAAGTCTCTCACTGTTTCCATTGTTTCCGTGAAGTGATGAGACCGGATGCCATGATGTTAGTTTTTTGAATGTTGAGTTTTAAGCCAGCTTTTCCACTCTCCTCCTTCACTTTCATCAAGAGGCTCTTTAGTTCTGCTTCACATTCTGCCATAAAGGTGAATGTAGAAGATGATACCACTCTAATGGCAGAAAGTGAGGAGAAACTAGGGCCTCTTGATGAGGGTGAAAGAGAATAGCCCATCATGCTCCTCTGTCCATGGCATTTCCCAGGCAAGAATACTGGAGAGGGTTGTCATTTCTTTCTCCAGGAGAATCTCTCTGACCCAGGGATCAAACTTGCATCTATTGTGTCTCCTGCATTGACAGGAGGATTCTTCACCACTAGCATTACCTGACTTCCTAGAACATGGACTATCTGCAGTGCCTTCCAAGCCTGCAGATCGAAATTGTGACACATTTTGTATTCCCCTTTGAAATCTGTAGTTTGAATTTGAGATCGTTAGATAGAGTTCTTGGTTTTGACTTTTTTGGAGAATTTAAGTCTATCAAACAAAATCCTTTGTGACAGCTCCATGAAAGCTCTTAGATGGAAGATTTTAGAACTTTAACTTCAGCTTTAGAAATCAGATATCTAGAAAGAAATGATAGCTCAATTTCCACAAATAAATTTAAATTATAAGGTTTAAAACTTTCCAGAGTGAAGCTCTGGGAAGTGATAGCATTTGGACACTAGTTTTGATAATGGGTAATTTAAACAACATGTGGTAACATTTACAAAAATGTGTAAGTGATTAAAATTAATTCATTAAGTATTTGTATTTCTGTCATGTACTTGCATAGGTATTTCCTGATTCTATAGGATCAGTGGTTCTTTTCATGACATAGCATACAGCAAGCAGATGGAAAACATTAACTACTATTTTCCATACTTGTCAAAAATATTTTGCAATCATTACTCTATATATACTTATTGTACTAAATCACAATAGAGAAAATATTCATGATAAAAAGGACTACTGATGTGAAAGGAAAAATAAACTAGATAGACTTTACAAGGAAAATAAATATGAGCTGGATCTTGAGTAGTAATTTCAAATTAAAAACCATGAGAAATAAAATGATAGAGATTGGATTTTGCTTTCTTGTATCCTTATACAACATTTTTATGTATTTTTACCATCCACAGAGCCTGGGTTATATCTGATACTTCACAAATCACCTCTGAGAGCTAGTGACAATTTTTCATCAATGCAAACTTGATAACTAGCTGATAAAGCAGATTCTGAACCAGTTGGTCCAATTCTATCATTGGTACTAAGTTAGCTAAGGCCTCCATTTTTAATCTTTGTCATAGTTTGAGGATTTTAAAAATGTTATAAATTACCATTGATGTTTTTAACATCAGAGCTAAAGAATTTTAGAGCTAGTAAGGAGGCAGGCAGTTATCTGGTCCACACCTTTTATTTTAAACCAAACAGATGCATTTGCACAGAATTTAAATGGTTTATCCATGTTGATTGGAAGCTGTTATTTCTACTTTGCTTCTTGATTTTTTTTTATCCTCTTTTTTGCAAAAGAAATTCTGAAATTCTGGTGATTTTTCTTTTGTCTATTTTTTGATATGACTAATAGCTTTCCAGGTGGCTCAGTGGTAAAGAATCTGCCCAAAGATCCAGCAGATGCCAGAGTTCGATCCCTGAGATGGGAAGATCCCCTGCAGGAGGAAATGGCAACCCACACCAGTATTCTTGCCAGGAGAATCCCATGGACAGAGGAACCTGGTGGACTACAGACCATGAGATCACAAAGAATCAAGTCGGACGTGACTGGCGTGTGTGTGTGTATGCGCGTGAGCACACACACACACACACGTACACTTCTTGGTTTGCTATTTGTACTTTCTTTTGGCTGTTCAGTAGAAATTGTTGTGAGTCTATAACCTCTTGAACTCTCAGTGACTAGCAGAGAAAGTCCTTATTATCTGGATATCAATCTTCTTATACTTCTGCAGTACCACCTGCTGATTAATTAACACAAAGAATTAGAACTCTGTTAGGTTAAAAAAAACTTTCGAAAAAGTACCTTAAAAAGGAACTTTATTAAATGTACACTGTAGACTCTTACAAAACAACTTATGTCTGGAAAGTCTTGGGTGTAGGTGGGCCTTGGGAACTTCTGGAACTAAGCCTAGAATGCCATCAAGATTCCCAGTGGCTTGTCCTTTTTTTTTTGGTCTGCCTTGCATTCCTTCTTTCTGAATAAAAATGAATTTTTCTCCAAAAATACACTACCGTATCTGAGTTTGAATCTTAACAGTATTCCAATTCTGGTCATAAAATTATAGATAAAGGACACTGACTGGCTTAGCCCCAATCACATACCTGCTTACAGACAGGTCAACTCAGGCCAGGAAATGAATTACTGGAGTTACAGCATCTTGTCTCCAGGGAGCCCTCTTCACTCCAATCAGTGGTATCCAGGAAGTAGGATCATTCATCTTCCACCAAAACCATGAATTACTGGAGAAAGAGTAGTTCCAAGAAAAGTGGATTCTGGAGGAACAGTTATCTTATGAGTCAGTGTGTGACCAGACTTGAGATTTGCTCTCCACATTTTCCTAAGTCACCATTCCAATCTCTCCTTTCCCTAGACATGTAGGAATAAGTCAGAAATTTTAAAGCAAATTAGTCTTTAAATTTTACACACACATCTTTATACCAGTACTGGGATTTTTAACAGGAATTATGCAATTACAATTTTTAATTGTGTAGTAGATGATACATATAAAAGTTCATAAGTGACACTGATGTAAATTAGGAAACATAAAAATAAATCCCTGTGAATCCATGACCTAAGTTGAGGAAATAACATATTATAAACACTGCTAAACCCACAGTGTGTACACTCTGTAACCTTCCTCAAAATAGTGAAGTGAAATGTTAGTTGCTCAGTCACATCCAACTCTACGACCCCGTGGACTATAGAGGATCCAGCAGGATCCTCTCTCCATGGGATTCTCCAGGCAAGGATACTGGAGTGTGGAGCCATTCCATTCTCCAGGAGATCTTTCCCACCCAGGGATCAAATCCAGGTCTCCTGCATTTGAGACAGATTCTTCACCAGGGAAGCCTCTGACACCTTACTTAATACAGTAGATAAGTATTACTATAGTTCCATTTGTTGGCAGGAAGACAATGGAAGTAGTAAAGGAGATAGGCTTTGGATCAGAATTCTACCTTTTCCACTTTCTACATGCATAAGATTAGCTGAATTACTTCATTTCCCTGTACTTCTCTCTAGTCTTCACCTGTGAAATGGGATTAAACTGTTTCCTTTAATAAACATGTTCATTAACAAGGGACAAGTTAAACAACTGTCTGCTATTGGGCACAGAAAAAGAAATCAGATTTTTTATTTTCAAATGGGAATGAAAGAAAAAGTTCTCCTGTGTTTCTCTGGCAATAGAAGCAAAAACTAATTACATTTCACTTAGAAAGTAGAAGATATGAATCTGAATATCTTTCAGTTTAGTTCAGTTCAGTCGCTCAGTCATGTCTGACTCTTTGCGACCCCATGAATCGCAGCACGCCAGGCCTCCCTGTCCATCACCAACTCCCAGAGTGACGCCCATTTACTAATATCTATTCATTTTATTTTCTGTTACCAGGTATACACACCTCTACTTTGAAAATATACTTAGCAAAATGGATGCTAAAGCAATAAAATCATCCCTTCGGGAGAAAAATTGCATTTTGTAATTTTATTTAATGTGAATTTATCTGAAACTAAACTGTAGCCATGTGGACACTAGTGAAATTAAAAGCACTGTCACGTAGTGACTATTTGGGCCATCTTTTTGGGTCCTTTCAAGGGTCTGTCTGTAAATACAGGCAGCAAAAGTACTCAAGCATTAGTGAGGTCTCAGTGTTTTTTGCATGTTTCTTTCTATAGGGTTTTCTTTGTGGATCCATGATGTATCCCCAAAGCAGAACTTAGTGTATTTGTTGAAGAACTTTAAACACACACATGCGTGCGCACACGCACACACAGCCTGCTCCATAGAGCAATGGTCCCCAGCCTTTTGGGCACCAGGTATCACTTTTATAGAAGACAGTTTTTCTGTGGATGGAGGGGTGGATGGTTTCAGGATGATTCAAGCGCACTACATTTATTGTGCACTTTCTTTCTATTATTATTATATCGGCTCCACCTGAGATCATCAGGCATTAGATCCTGGAGGTTGGGGACCCCGGCTCTAAGAGGCTCCCTGGAGTGCTTTCTCTTCATCCAAACAAGGTAACTCTCACTGGTGGCCAGAGCTGCAAGGGAGGGTGGGGGCAAATGCCCTAGAGATTCCGGCTCTCCCCCAGCCTCAGCAGTCAGTTCACTGTTTGCTCTTGGTGATCTTTTCACAATCATGAAAGTTTATATCTGACTAGATCTATCTGACTAGAGCTGACAATGCAGTTCTACTGGCACAAGGGACATTTGGTTGTAGTACAGTTACATGCGTCAAACACACACACAGACGTCTGATAGTAATGGCTGACATAGGTTTAACATTTACTTTGTGCTCTTTCTATTTTAATTAATCTGAAAAACAGCTCACTGGGGCTTCCCTGGTGGCTCAGTGGTAAAGAATCTGCCTGCCAATGCGGGAGACACAGGTTCAGTCTCCGGTCCAGGAAGATCCCACATGAGGAGGAGCACCTAGACCCGTGCGCCGCACCTACTGAGCCTGTGCTCCAGAACCCGGGAGCTGCAACTGCTGCAGCCCACACTCCCCAGGCTCTCATGGGGCCTGTGCCCCGTAAGAGAAGCCACTGCAAGGAAAAGCCGAAGCACTGCAACTAAAGAGCAGCCCCTACTTGTTGCAACTAAAGGAAAGCCTGCATAGCAACGAAGACCCAGCACAGCCAGAAATGAAAATAAATTATAAAACACAAAACAGCACACAGATGTGGTTGTTACCATTAGCCCCATTTTACAGAGGAGGAAATAGGCCTTAGAGATGAAGTAACGTGTTCCAAGCTATCCAGCCACTCAGCAGGGCAGCTGGAAATGATGTTCTCCAATCACAGCCATAAAACCTCCTAGAGCAGCCGGTATGGTCTCCCAGGCTTCCAGGTTCTTGACTAACCCCAAATAAGGCATAGAATACTTCCTCCTCACCAGCTTCTCAGGAGACCCAGCAAGTTGCTAGACTATTTGACAGAGAGGAATTAATGCCTATCCTTGATGAGCAATGTCCTAGAGGCTTAGAGAGTTAAAGATATTTGACACAGCTGGACTCAGCCAACTGGCAGTTTACTCACCTGGCAGAATCTGGTCAATGGGAAAAAGGAAAGAGCCACAATTAGCAAATAAAAACCACCTTTCCTTTTCCTGAAAGTTATATTGGAAAAGGATTCTACTTTTAGAATATGTAAAATCTAGAATCAAAAAGGACCTCTAGAAGCAAAGAACGGATCAATTCTAGTTACTTTTTATTTTAAGTGAATTCTTGAACATGAATCTTTGTTTTAAAATGTTATATACATTTGGAAGTTTTATAATAACCAAAGGTGGCTGGTTTTCAGGTCTTAAACTTCTCCAAGAGGAAAAGCCTTGCCTTGAAAGCCTTTCTAGCTTAAAACAATGCTTCAGCAAGCCCTTACTTAGGAATCATGAGCAACCTTGCTCTTTCTCAAATGGTTCCACTCAGAAGTCATTGCTATTTACTCCCTGCCAAATGGCTGGGCTACTCTCAACCTTGCTGCCTCCCAGAATTCATCTCCAGGCAAGTTGGCCTTGTGGCCTCTCCCAGTTGATCTGCTTCTGTGCTCCTGAGCAGGGGGACAGATCCAGAGGCTGTAATACACTTAGGCAGTATTTTCCCTTTGGACTGCCAGCCTGACTCAGACCCAGGTGGGTGGTGATTCAAGTTGAAATAAACATGGGCTCGGTCCAAGCCTTTGGTTTTGATTTGCAGGAAAACTTTGTAATGTGTGCCAGGGAAAAGCAATTTAAAAAATAATAATAATATGCAGGGAATTGTTACATAACACCTAAGACTGCTTTAGGGTCCCTTGGCTGGGCTGTTTAAAATGCTATATTGTGAGAAGAAAAGTGTAAAGTGGAGGCATGTTACTACTAAGTTTTGGTATAAAAGGCATAGCCTTTTAAAGGAAGTTGGAGTTGAAGTGCTCCTTGTAAAGGACTTTGAGGACATCATCCTTCAGCTTCTCAAGAAGTCAGCCCAGTGGCTGATGTTAGTTTCTCCCAAATTGTGAGCATGTTGGAGGGTGATGAATTACAAAGCCAAGAAGAATCTTCTCATTCTTGTTTTCGTCCTCTGGTGAGAAGCTATTACAGGCAGACTCTTTACCATCTGAGTCATCAGGGAAGCCTGTATCACTGTATAATATAATAATATAAATAATATCCTGGTGGCTCAGAGGTTAAAGTGTCTGCCTGCAATGCGGGAGACATGGGTTTGATCCCTGGTTTCGGAAGATCCCCTGGAGAAGGAAATGGCAACCCACTCCAGTATTCTTGGCTGGAGAATCCCACGGATGGAGGAGCCTGGTGGGCTCCACGGGGTCGCAAAGAGTCTGACACAACTGAGCGGCTTCACTCACTCACTCTTAAAAGAAATTAGGTATAAAAGGAGATGTCTTGAGCTCTTTATGTGCTGTGCTTAGTCTCTCAGTCATGTCTGACCATTTGTGATCCCATGGACTATAGCCCATCAGACTCCTCTATCCATGGGGATTCTCCAGGCAAGAATACTGGAGTGGGTTGCCATGCCCTCCTCCAAGAGATAGTGCCAATCCAAGGACTGAACCCAGGTCTCCCACACTGTAAGAGGATTCTTTACTGTCTGAGCCACCAGGAAAGGCCAAACTGATTTATAGTTTAGGTAAATTTTTACTTAAGACAAGATAGGCCCAAATCAACATCAAGGTCATTTATTTCTCCTTTCCCATCATTCAAGCAATTTTAATCTATAGAATGAGGTGGATCATTGTAAAAAATTTTCCAAGTAAGTCTCATTAAAATTTTATAAAACATGAATTGTTAAAATGATTGCTTCAGTTCTCCATTTATTAATGTAGTGCTGACATATCATTTATAGAAAAATTATTTATATTCCAGTTTTTCTCTGGTTAAATATTTTTATTATTAACANCTGCTTAAATTAAACTATTTTTTAGGCATCTCAAAATTAAAATTTGTCATTAATAAGCAAAATCAATACTTTTGAATCTAGGTGGAAGTTGTATGGATATTTCCTGTAAAATTCTTTCAACTTTCCTATATATATAAAAAGTTGTCCAAAAAACTAGACTTACCTGATGTAACCTCTCTAACTTTTTGTTAAAATACCTGAGAAGATACACAAAAGGCCAACAACTGGAAACAGTGCTGGAAACTCTGGGGGAAAGAAAATGCTGTTTGCAGCACTGAAAGACAAGTGCACTGTTGTGTCCCTAGGGGTGGGCTGAGGGACACACTCTAGGGCTTTGTGTGCTGTGAATTCTAAACTAAAGCAGCATTAGTAACAGCAATAAAGCAAAAGGCATCGATTCACCTCATCTGCTTGCCCAGAACAAGGAACTCTCTTGGACTAAAACACCAAAGAAGCATTCAGCCATTGACTTCTGCGTATGAGCTCTGTTGCGAGCTGGACAGAGCTTTCCCACTGACCCACTCCCAGCCCCACCAACCACTCCTTTCTTTCCATATCTACCCAGAAGGTAAAACTTCTGCTACAGTGCAGGCAGGTAGTAATCTGTTTCAATATAAAATGATTTTTTAAAGAATATAGTCAAGAAGAAAGAAAGAAAGAGCCCCAATGATAACATCTGTAGGGGCTGTGCTCAGCTGACACAGCCCTGACTCTTTGTGATCCCATGGACTGTAGCCAGCCAGGCTCCTCTGTCCATGGAATTTTCCAGGCAAGGATACTGGAGTAGGTTGCCATTTTCGATTTCAGAGGATCTTCCTAACCCAGGAATTGAACCCACGTTTCCTGCTTCTGGCAGATTCTTTACCGTTGTGCCAACTTCCCAAGGTCACCCGAGAGCTGGAGACAGGGGCCAACTCTTTGTTGCAGCTGGAGAGCCTGCACTCTGAGAAGAAAGGGTTCTGGTTCCCTTAGGGCAAAGGGTTGGTAACCATGACTTGGGTTTTAAATCCAAGCTTTTATGCCAAGCAAGTCTAAAGCTACATATCTATTATCCTTTTGATCCCTTCATTTTGTCTTAAGAGTCTTGCTTCTGCTTGGTATCATTTCCCTTCAACCTAAAACCTGTTACTTTTTTATTTTATTTCAGTTACTGTCTGTTGGCAAAGAGTTCTCCCAGTGGTACTCTGTAATAGACATTCATTTTTAAAGGAGGTTTTCAAAAGATACAATAGTTTAGCTTGACAGCGTTTTACCCCTTAATTGTCCTTTCAGGACTAAAGATATTGTTCTAGTGTTTTCTTGTCTTCATGATTTCTGAGAGAATTTAGCCTTCATTCTTACCATTGTTTCCCTGAAAGTAAAGATTTTTCACTATCTGGGTGCTCTTAAGATCTGTTCTTGGTCTTTGCTTTTTATCACAGTTGACTCTAATATGTCAGGTGGCATCAGCAGTAAAGAATCTGCCTGCAGGAGATGCAAGGGATTCAGGTTCAACCCCTGGGTCAGGAAGAGCCCCTGGAGTAGGAAATGGCAACCTGCTCCAGTATTCTTGCCTGGAAACCTCCATGGACAGAGGAGCCTGATGGGCTACAGTCCATGAGGCCACAAAGAGTTGGACATGACTGTCCAACAGTCCCACCCCAGCTGTTTTCTTTGTGTTTATCCTGCTTGGAGTCCGCTGAGATTCTTGACTTTGTGGGTTGGTATCACTAATCAACTGAAGAGATTTCTCAACCATTATTTCTTCAAATTTTTCCTGTGCTCCACTGTCCTCCTCTTGGATTTTAATTACATGTACAGTGTTTGACTACTGTTGCTATTGCTTTGCAGAACTCAGATTCCATGGCTTTTAAATCTCCTTCCCTCCCTTTATTTAATTTCGAATCATTTCAATTGACTTGTCTACAGGCTTCACTAACATTTTATTTCTCTGCTTTGTCCAGTTAGCTAAGTTCACTGAATGATTCTCATATCTCTTATATATATTTTAATATTTCTAAAACCTCCACTTCTCTGTGGATTTTGCCCATCTACTTGTGCAATGTCCATTTTCTACCCACTAGAGCCCTTAACATTTATTATTTATTATAGTTATGTAAAGTCCCTGTCTGATAAGCCCAACATCTAGGCCATCTCCGGGTTTGCTTTCATTGACTGTTTCTTTTTTCAACCCTAGCTCATATTTTCTTACTTCTTTGAATGTGTCTTACCTTTTGATATTAGACAAGACATTGTACATAAAAGATAAGTGAAGAGGGAAGTTAATAATATTTGTTTCCAGAAAAGTGCGTTTCAATTATTCAACATGGCTTTAAGGTTAGGAGCCTGAATTCCTCTAACCTGTGTGTGAGTTAGTCACTCAGGAGTGTCTGACTCTTTGTGACCCCATGGACTATAAGCCTCCAGGCTCTTCTATCCATGGAATTCTCCAGGCAAGAATACTAGAGTGGGTTGCCATCCCCTTCTCCAGGGGAACTTCCTGACTCAGGGATTGAACCCGGGTCTCCTGCAATGCAGGCAGATTCTTTACCATCTGTGCTGTTGTCTGATCTGTAGCTGAGCTGAGTATGGACTTTGTTTCAGGCTTGCTAGATTCAGGTTACTAGCTTCAAATGTTTAGAGAGAAGAGCTAGCACTTTCCCTTCAGCAGGGCATGAGATCCTACAGTTCTCTTGTTCATAGCCAAGTTACTCAGCTTGCTAAATCATGGGAGATCTCTCTCTCTGCCCTATGGGCTAGCTGCTAGCTTTTGGGGTCCATGGGAAGTCCTCTTTTCTTTTCATCTATGATTCCCAATCAGGGCCTCAGGAGGTCTCTCTGCAGCCTACCTTTGGAAGCCTATGCAGTGCTCTCAGTGAGGGACTGGTGTCAATACTCTGACATCCCTTAGCCATAGGAAGCTGGCAGCCAATGCCTTGCACTGGATGAGACCTTCAGAAGTTTCTCTCAGCTCTCCTTGCCTGCTCCCAGGCCTTGGCTCAGCACCAGCATGTATTCAGCAAAAGCCCATGGGATAGAGTTGACAGAACTGTGAAGACTTGATCTGTGGATAAGGCTCCTTGGGATTTCAAGCTGTCATGACAACCCATGTGATGCATTAATATAACGGGATACAACTAAAGTTGCCTTCAACGAAATACTGCACAAACTCTTCCAGATAATAGGAGATAATAGGGGTAAGAGGAGGAAAGACTTACTTTCTGAGTAGCTTAACTTTGATACTAAAGTCTGATATGGGCAATACAGGAAAGGACACTCACATGCAAATCAAGGTGAGTAACATGTAAAAAGGATCATCCATCATCACCAGGAAGGGTTTATATAAAAGATGAAGATATGTCTTAGAATTATTTTTGTGTTTATTTTTGGCTATCCTGGGTCTTCATTGCTGCATGCAGGCTTTCTCTAGTTGCGGCGAGCAGGGGCTGCTCTTCTTGCAGTGCACGGGCTTCTCATCACAGTCGCTTCTCTTGTTGCAGAGCATGGACTCTAGGATGCATGGGTTTCAGTAGCTGTGGCTCGGGGCTTAGTATTTGTATTTCCTGGGCTCAATAGTTGTGGCACATGGCTTAGTTGCTCCACAGTATATGGAATCTTCCCAGACTAGGGATCAAACCCATGCCTTCTGCATTGGCAAGCAGTTTCCTTCCCACTGAGCCACCAGGGAAGCCCAAAGATGCAGATTTAACATTAGAAAACCAATAGATGGAATTAATTAACAAATGAAATAAATCCTGTAATCAGCTCAACATATCCAGGAAAATGTATCTGATAAAATTCATTTCCATTTATGATTGAAAATTCCCAGCAATTGTGAATAAAAGGAAAATTATTTGTAGACAACCCCAAAACCTTCCATAAACCACAGATATAATGATGAGTCATTGGAAGTTGCCCTTTGAGTTCAAGAAAAGACAAGAATGTTCATTACTACTTTTTCAGTTCAGCATTTTAGTAGTGTTCCTAAGCAGAAGATTAAAGCAAGAGAAAGGAACAAAAGTTTGATGACTGGAAAGGAAGAAATAAAACTGGCATAATTCACATATGATGGTTGTGTTTGTACAATTCAGTATAATTCAGTATAATTCAGTATAATTCAGAAATACAATATTAGAGTCAGTAAGAGAGTTTAGCAAGGTAGCTCTACATAAAATCAGTACACAAACTCCAATTGTATTTCTATAAAGTAGTAAATTCTTAAAATTATGATTTACAATAGCATCAAACAAAGTCAATTATCCATGAATAAATCAGACTAAGAATATACAAAACCTTTAGAGGAAAAGAAAATAGAAATTTTCAGAGACATTTATCAATTTAAATGGACTTCCTAGGTGGCACAGTGGTAAAGAATCTGCCTGCCAATACAGGACATGCAGGAGATTTAGGTTCAATCCCTTGGTTGGGAAGATCCCCTGGGGTAGGAAATGGCAACCCACTCTAGTATTCTTGCCTGAGGAATTCCATGAACAGAGGAGCCTGATGGGCTACAGCCCATGTGTTGCAAAAGAGTTGGACATGACTGAAGCGATTTGGCATGTAGCATGCTTTTTAAGGTGAGTTAGTACAAAAACATTTGACAGGGATATAATCTTACAGGATTGTTCTAACCGATAGTTTCTATTTCTCTGTAAATCTAGAGTTAATGAAAGTGAGGTATCACGTGTGCTGTTGAGAAATCATTGCACCACAAAGGATATCTTACCTCACTCAAACTAGTGGGTTGTTTTTCCGATTTATTTTACACTTGGAGTTAATGAACATGTGTGAGAGCAGCCAGGAGATCAGAACGATGAAACTGGTGCTGCCACTTGTGTGACCTTGTGTGTGACACTCAGACACTCTAGGCCTTCATCTCTTTGTTTGAAAAATGAGGTTGGAGTAGAAATCTCTCAAACCTATCTTGTGTTGAATGTGTAATATTCTCTGAAACCGTGGCTAACTGTGGTGAAGTAACGAAGCAGCAAGGTGTTTCAGAACTGGAAGGGATTATAGACACCTGCTATTATTTAATTTGCTGTCCCTCCTGTGCCTCTTACATCCCTGTTCTTTTTGACCAGTTTCATTTGTAAACTGAGAAATGCACCTTAGTTATAATTGCACTGATTAATTATAGATTTGGTCTCTTCCAAGTGGAACAGCAGGAGTTACTCCTTCCATCTACAGCTCAGTATTTTGCTCCTTAAACTTTGAAAATGAAGGCTTAACCATACGTTCTTTAGAACAGTGTTGCTTAATCATTTTTGGGTTGTGAATTCCTTTCAAAATCTAATAGAGAGAAGTTTAGACTCCCCACCTAGAAAAAAGCACATGTAGAATTTAGAATACATTTTCATCTGACAGTGTACCCATAGTTAAAATCTCCTGCCTTATCCTCAGTGCCTGTATTAAAAATTATTGTTTTACATTCTTGCCTTTCCTGACAAAATACCATTAATGACAAGTGATGTATTAAGGATTAGTAATTATGTAAGAAAACCCTCTGGCTCAGTATCTGGCTTGTTTTCAAAGTTCAATAAATAATAGCCCATAGTGTTGCTATCATTTATGTTATTGTTATGGTATCATTACTACTACTGCTCAGTAAGGGTCAACATTTTTATAATATTGTCTTTGGTGACTTGAGTTTAAATATACAAGTTTTCTATTCTTAAATTAAGAGTAATTGAAATTTTGGGGCTTCCCTAATTTGAAGCTTATGTTGGGGAGAGGAGAAAATTTTTATGAGTAGTCTTTTAAGATTATTAGTGCTGTCACCTAATTCATGTTGGAATTAAATAAAATTAGTTATAGTTCAGTGTTAAGTAGAAAAAGCTCCAATTTGATGCTTTTGTCTTACTTTGCTTTTGTCACGCTGGTTTTATGATCACCAGAAAGCAAAACCGGGAAAGGGAGAGTTAGACTTCAATAGAATTAATGACACTGGGTTTGGAAAGTACCAAGGGGCCATTATGTTTTGCAATATGCCCTGTGGACAAAAGATATCTTTAGCAGCAATAATTACAGTCTATAGGAATAGCCATACATTTTTTGTCCCCTGCAATTCAGACATAAGATAGTCATTGCCTTGATTTTATCAAAGCAAGTAAGTCAATAAAATGGTTCATCCTACTTAGGAGATAATGTGAGGGGAGATTTATTAATTTCATAAATCTAAAGAGCTTTAATGAAAACTTTTTTGAAGAGCTTCTAATAACTGACATTTCTGCCTTATATTAAACAAAATAATTCTGGAAGACAAATCTTGAAATACTTTGTGATTATCTTTTCCTTTCATTTCATGCTTTCCTTCCTTTCTTTACCATTTCTTAGGTGTAGTCCTTCATTATCCCTTATTATAATCATGGCAGTTGTCTTCTGCTGATTTTCTTTTTTTTGGCTGGCATTAACTTTTCAATATACAGAGCAGTTCCTGCCATTCCTTTCTTTGTCAACCTTTGGTAGCTGCATATTGCTGATTAGATTTCATGTACCTTACCCAGCATTGCCAGAGGAAACCTACTCTGGCCAGCGTGTGACCTTCACCCTTCACTTTTTATTGTATCTCTTCTGTGTACTTCAGTAATAGTCAGATTACTTGTTTCAAAATGCTCAACTTCACACCTTTCTGTTTTTACCTGAATTCAGAGTGGATGACACATTAGATTTCTTAAAAAATTAATTTGTTGCATTCCAAGAGACTTCCCTTCCCCTTTTCGTCCATGTCAGTTAAAGCATTACATGTTTGCTAATATCATTTTCTCAGATGGGCATACCAGTACAGTTATATTTTAAAAAAATGCTTTTCACACTTGGGAAATGGAGCATGGGAAATATATTTGCTAGTAAACTACTTTCCTTTAGGGATTCTTTAATTGCCTTTCCAATAACTTCATTCCTTTGAATATACCTGCAGTGAGCCCATATTTCTAGAAGCTGACTACGTTAGCTCTTAAGTCGTGTCTAACTTGTGACAAAATACAGCAATCAGGAAGATTTACCAAATGTTTAGAAAGAAAAGCCAAAATTACTAATCTACCTTTTTGACATCTCTTTTAGCCTGCTCTTGAGGTTCACAGAGGATACTTTTGATCCAGAACTTGTAGCAACAATAGGTAAGCCCATGTTTAAACATTTAGTAGAAATGTCAAATACTTTCTTGCCTTCAGGCTGTTTTATCTAACTCCCCCTACCCATTCTCTCACTACCCCACTGCTTCCGTGTCTGCCAAAATCCTACTTTTCTTTCAATGTTACCTACCTTTGGTAGTCATTCAGTTTCCAAAGTCTTTGTATGCTGCCAAATAAAAGACATCCCACAACACAGGAATGTGTATACAGATAATCGTAACATCTTCAGTGTTAACATAGGACCATGAGACAACAGCAAAGGAAGTTATATTTTTGCTTGGTGCCATCTACAAAGTCTTCGGAAACTGAATGACTACCAGAGGTAACACTTGAAAGAGAAGTAAGATTTTTGACAGACATGGGAGCAGTGGGGCCCTGTCCTAAGAGGTGGGTTATGGTGATCAATCGCACAGGCTTGGTTGTCTGTCATAATGGACCTCGCAGTGTCACCCACAGCAGAGTGTGTTGATTTTGTAGTTTTAGCATTTCGTATAGTATCTGACATGCATTCGGGCAACATATTTTTTTGATATTAGTTATTAAAGACTGTGCACATAAATGCCTTTTAAAAACTGAAGTTTAGATTGCCTGAAAGTAGTTTGCCACAGCAGCTTATTAGAATATATGAGAAGATAGAGCTAGATGATTTGGTATCACATGTTTAGGGAGTAGATGACAATGTAAAGGTACAAGAGACAGCTGGCAATAGTAGAAAGAGCTGAGTCAGAGCAGTATGAGCATCTCAGCTCTGCCTTGAACATTGTCACCTTGAGCAAGTCATTAACTTCCTTGTCCTCATCTGTAAGTTGGGAGTAATTTGGGTGAGAAAATATTTTTCTTCCACCTGTAAAATTTCATGATCTGATGAGGAGAATGTAGTAAAGATCTGACCTTGTATTACTATTAAGGAAAGTGTCTTAATCAGATTCCTGATATGTTCACGTTTATCACATATGCTTTAGCATTCTCTCTACATATACATATACCATATTCCTGCTTTTCTCTGAATTGTTTGAGAGAAAATTGCATTCAGTATCTTCAATGTCTTTAACTCTAAGTACTTTAATGTATATTTCCTTGATGAGCATGGATATGGTTCTCCTGTATACAGATAGATTTTTATCAGTTGACCCGCTAATATCGTATATACCAAAGGAAATAATTGTTTCTAGTCCAGAGTCCAGTCCAGGATCCTACACTGAATTTTGCTGTCATTTTTCCTTAGTCTCTTTTAATCTGAACAGTTCTTCATTCTCTCTCTGTCTCTTTGTGGCCTTGGCAGTTTTGAAGGGCCTGTGCAGGCCAGTCGTCCTGTAGAATATGCTTCCACTGCAGTTGTCCATGTGTCCTCATGGTTAGATGCAGGTTGTGCACTTTGGGCAGGAATTCCTCAGCAGTGCTTCTCAGAGCGTGGTGTGTGTTGGTGCCGTTAGTGGTGATTGGACTCGGTTACTTAGATGAAGTGCACCTTGTCTCTACCTGTCCACTGTCATTCCAACTCCGGTGGTTGTTGAACCATGGTTTTTAAAATTCTATCATTCCATTTACATTTCTTACTTAGAATTCTGTAAGGAAGAGCTTTGGACATGAGTCTGAGCAACTCTGAGAGGTGGTGGAGGACAGAGAAGCCTGATGGGCTACAGTCCTTGAGGTCACAAAGAGTCGGACAGGACTTAGTGACTAAACAGCAACAACAGAGAGGAAAGACTCTTCATTTCTATCAATTTGATCTCATGGTGCCTCTAAATTTAATACATTATATCAGACATTACTTCGCTTTTGTATGACATATTAGCATTGACAGATTTACTGTTATGTATGAAAATGGAATCATTTAAAACACTGCTAGTTCAAAATCTGTTTAATTTGGTTATGATGTATTATTTGCTTCTTTAAAAAATGAGCTATTAGTAAAACTTGATTTTACTCTGAACATCCCTGGTATTGGATAAGCAAAGAGTAGAAGAATAGTAACTGGCAGGAAAAAAAATGTGCCTAGAGTTAAATACTAAGGGAATGATCCTATATATATTATAAACTTGTTATTTAAGCTCTAAGTCATGTCTGACTCTGAGACCCCATGGACCCCATAGCCTGTCCTCTGCTTGGGGTTTCCCAGGCAAGAATACTAGAGTGGGTTGCCATTCTTTCTCCAGAGGTTCTTCCTATTCCAGGGATCAAATCCTCATTTCCTGCATTGGCAGGCAGATTTTTTACCGCTACCAGGGAAGCCCATAGTATAAATTGTCTTCATTTCAAACCCAAATGTCATTGGGGTCTTACAGATTGACAGATGATTTGTTGTCTTTATTACTGAAAAGGTTCTGCTTTAAAAACAAATACTAAGATTGTAGCATACTGAGAGAACATTCATAATTTGTTCCCCCAGTCGACCCTGGGTCTTGAAAAGAGTCTTTTACATTTTGGCATCAGATAATTTTCTGCCCTAGGTTATAACCAATATACACATCAGGTTTTGAAATAAAAATAATTATCTCAGTTGTTAATGGCCATGTGAAAAATAGTATTTTGTGGAAAGTCAGTACTTTACCTCACAATGTAATAGTAAGTAAAGCACGCCTTTATCTTTCAGTAATGTAGTGAGACATTCAAGTTTCTATCATGTATAAAATACTAAGGTTAATTGTTGGATTTGGGGTTTGAAGATGGTACTATTAAGTTGGCATTTGTTCTGCTTTCTGGGAATTGGCTATTAATATTAACAACAAAGAGGGAAAAACTAAAATACAGACCCCATGGTCTACTAAGCCACAAAACTGGAATGGCTGCCTGAAGCAGCGGAGACCAGGCGGGCCGCCTGTGGGAGAAAGCGGACGATGCCATGGCTGCAGAGCCGGGGGCCAGCAGGAGATGCTTCATGAGTTTGAGAGGCCCACCCTGAGGTGCAAAACCTGTTAGCCTTTGTAAAAGCAGGATGGCTTCTCAAGCCAATGGCAGGGGTTTCCCCGCCTCTGGTTTGACTTTGAGAAGTTGGGAAGTGAAACCAAACAGGGAGTCACACAGACAAGGGGAGGTGATGCCTTTGACTAATGTCAAGACCTTCTATCTCCTCTGGATGCTGAAAAGTAAATAGCTAACTGATTCTCATGTAAAACCCTGAATCAAAACAAAATTTTGCTGGTGCAGAACTCATCCCACTATGGCCTTCTGTATTAGCTTCCTGTAGACAGCTTGTCCAGGAAAACCTCATCACTTTCAGTGATGACTTGGCAAAAAGAATCCAGCTCAAGGCCACTACTGCCATTCAAAAATCGAAAAAGGCGAAAGAAATGAAGAAACAAAGGACAGGTGAAGAATAGTCATCAGAGAAAAAATATTGCTGTAAAGAAGATGAAAATAATGACCCAACATCTTGCCATGAATTTAAGACCCTTAATGGAAATATTTATCAGTGAGAGCACAAAACAGTGGTATGAGGTCAGGGAAGAGACAGTGTGACTACATGAGAAAGTGCAGTGTAAGCTGACTGAGTGGAAAGAAAAATAAGATAAAACTGTTGCTGAAGTGAAGATGAAATTGGAGGGCTCACAAGGGACAGTAGAGACTGTGGAAAACACCATAAAGAACAATAAGCTAGAAATGGATGAGTGGGTAGAATTTACCCAAATGAATAAGAATGTTAAATTTGAGTGAGAAAATATGGAAATCACAAAAGAAGATTGTTATATAGTCTGTTTTCATCGTAAAGAAGAAACAATGAAACAGCCAATATTTAATGATATAATCCAGGGTAACATTTCTAACATAAAAATAAACACCCACACAGACAAAACTGTTAAGAATATTTTGACCAGGCTTCTGTTACATGGGAATGTTTTGGGGAGGGGGAGAACATTAGATTTTTCTTTTTTCCATGGCCGAGCCATAAGATGATGCTTAATCATGTCTTTATCTGAAGTACTTAATCAGCTCCATTAGATACAGTTGGTTGAATTTAAGCGTGGATGTTAGATCTAGTCTGAGTAAAACGCCACAATTTTCTTCAGGTATTTCGTTTGTTTGTTTTTTAAATTTACCCTTCCTAAAGAAACCTTTGAATACAAAAAGTGCTTTAAGTAAAACCTTTCAAATAAAGATAAAATTTAGAACTGGTTCTCTACTTAAGACAGGTTCACAAAGTACTTCTTAATTTGTAAGACTTAAAATTGTTACAAATGCTAAATTATTTTGTGAGGGTTGATGCATTTCAGCTAAAGTTAGACGAATTCTAATTGTTGTTGATTGACTTAGGTCAGTGATTCTTATTACCTTCTTAGTAGGTTTTTAAAGATAACCATTTTGGCTTCCCAGTAAAGCATCTGCCTACAATGCGGGAGACCCAGGTTCAATCCCTAGGTCGGGAAGATCACCTGGAGAAGGAAACGGCAACCCACTCCAGTATTCTTGCTTGGAAAATCCCGTGGACGAAGGAGCCTGGTAGGCTACAATCCACAGGGTCGCAAAGAGTCCATCACGACAGAGAGACTTCCCTTTCACATTTTGGCTTCTAAGGGCAGATATAAGGTCTCCATCCACATGTTACTTTATCATTTGAGCTTACATAACAGAAAGATGACTTAATGAAAATAGAAAGCAGTTAATACATATTGTTTAATGCCATAACATAAACTTGTTAAAATACTTGGAAATGTGATATAACCTAAAGAAAAAAAGAATTATTCTATTTCTTATAATTTCATTTAGGTAAACATTTTAAATGGAGTAAAGCAGTAAATATGGCTCTGAGATCTCGTTATTTCTAATACTGTCAAATGGTCTTCATCATATATAAATTGTTTCTTTTTTTCCAGTCTACTTAGAGGCTTTATAAGGAAAGGTTGTGATTTTTTCCCCCATGTGCTTTTCAGCTCTGACTTACAGTTGACAGATCTTTTTATTCTGAAATGTCTTTGCTTTCCTAGTTAAGTCTTTACTTTGTTTGACATATCTCTGGATTTGGTATATTGCTTTGGGTGGTGTAGGTATTTTTACAACATTGATTCTTCCAGTCCATGAACATGGTATGTCTCTACACCTGTGTCACCTTAGATTTCTTTCATCTAGTTTCTTACAGTTTTCTGTGTGCAGGTCTTTTGCCTCCTTGGGGAGGTTTCAGTTCAGTTCAGTCCCTCAGTCTTGTCCGACTCTTTGCGACCCCATGAACTGCAGCATGCCAGGCCTCCTTGTCCATCACCAGCTCCCGGAGTTTACCCAAACTCATGTCCATTGAGTCGGTGATGCCATCTAACCATCTCATCCTCTGTCGTCCCCTTCTCCTCCTGCCCTCAATCTTTCCTAGCATCAGGGTCTTCTCAAATGAGTCAACTCTTCGCATGAGGTGGGCAAAGTATTGGGGTTTCAGCTTCAACATCAGTCCTTCCAAACAACACCCAGGACTGATCTCCTTTCAGATGAACTAGTTGGATCTCCTTGCAGTCCAAGGAACTCTCAAGAGTTTTCTCAAGAGTCTTCAAAAGCATCTCAGCTCTCTTTATAGTCTAACTCTCACATCCATACATGACTACTGGAAAAACCATAGCCTTGACTAGACGGACCTTTGTTGGGGAGGTTTATTCTTAGGTTATTTTCTTTTTGTTTTGATGGTAAATTGGATTGTTTCTTCAATCTGTCCTTCTTATCTTTCATTGTTAGTGTATAGGAATGCTAGCAATTTTTGTGTATGTATCCTACAACTTTACTAAATTCACTGATGATCTCTAGTAGTTTTCTGGTAGCATCTTTAAAAGGTTGAGGAAATGTCCTTCTATTTTCTAGTTTGCTGAGAGGTTTCATTAGGAACAGGCTTCTCTGGTGGCTTAGACAGTAAAGAATCCACCTGCAATGCAGGAAACCTAGGTTTGATCTCTGGGTCAGGAAGATCCCATGGAGAAGGCAATGGTTACCCATTGCAGCATTCTTGGCCTGGAGAATTCCATGGACAGAGGAGCCTGGCAGCCTCAGTCCATGGGGTTGCTAAGAGTCGGACACAACTGAATGACTAACACTTTTACTTTTCATTAGGAATGGTGTTGCATTTTGTTAAATGTATTTTCCACATTTGTTGAGATGATCATACGAAGTTTCTTTTTTAGTTTAGTAAAGTCCACATTGATTTTTTTTTCTTTTTTTTCAGTGTTGAATGAACCTTTCGTTTCTGAGGTAACATCTCTTTGTTGTGGTGTATTGTTCTTTTATACATGTTTGGATTACTTAACGAAATTTTGTTTAGGGCTTTATATGCATGAGGGATATTAATCTTTAGTTTTCTTTAATTGTAGTGTCTTTGTCTGGTTTTGGTATTAGGTATTTAGAATGCATAGATTCAGGAAATACTCATTCATCTTCAGTTTTCTGGAAGAGTTTGTTTATAATGGATTATTATTTAAATGTTTGTGAAATTCATTTGGGGCTTGAAGTTTTGTCGTGGAAAGGTTTTATCCACAGATTCAATTTCTTTCATAGTTTCGGCTTCTCTAGTTAATCTGTTTTTTATTGTGGTAAAATTATGCATAACATTTCAATTTACTTTTTTACCCATTTTTAAGTGTACGGTTCAGTGGCAGTATGTTCATGTTGTTCTGCAGCCATCAGTACTATCTACTTCTAGAACTTTTGCATCACCTCAAGTAGAAGCTCCGCCAGTTAAGCAGTAACTCCCACTCCATGTTTCCCCTCAGTCCCTAGTAACCTTTTCTACCTTCTATCTCTGTGAACTTGCCTAGTCTATAGAAACCTTGTATTAGACTCATACAATATTTGTAGACCCATACAGTATTTGTCCTTTTGTAATTGGCTTATTTCACTTAGCATAATGTGTTTAAGGTTCATCTGTGTTGTAGCATATATCGGAATTTCATTCCATTTTATGACTAATAATGTTACATTGTATGTACATACCACATTTTGTTTATCGTTTGTTATCCGTGGACACTTGAATTGCTTCCACTTTTTGCCTTTTGTGAATAACAACTGCTCTGAACATTGTACAAGTATCTGTTTGAGTTCCTGTTGTCAGTTCTTTGGGTCTGTACCTAAGAGTAGAATTGCTATGTTATATGGTAATTCTATTTTTAGCTTTCTGAGGACCCACCAGGCTATTTTTTACAGTGGCTGAACCATTTTACATTCCTACCAGCAATGCACAAGCATTCTAATTATGTCTTTGTCAATGCTTGTTATTTTTTGTTTTTCTTTAATAATAGTTTTTAATCCATTATGATAGTGTCTCAGTGTGGTTTTAATTTGCATTTCCTTAATGGATAATGATGTTGAGCATCTTTTAATGTGCTTGTTGGCCATTTGTGTTTATTATTTGAAGGATTGTCTGTTCAGATCCTTTACCCGTTTTTGAATCAGGTTTTCTCATTCTTCATATTAGAATACTAATCCCTTATCAGACAGTTCAGTTCAGTCACTCAGTCGTGTCCGACTCGTTGCGACCCCATGAATTGCAGCACGCCAGGCCTCCCTGTCCATCACCAACTCCCGGAGTTCACTCAGACTCACGTCCATCGAGTCCGTGATGCCATCCAGCCATCTCACCCTCTGTCGTCCCCTTCTCCTCCTGCCCCCAGTCCCTCCCAGCATCAGAGTCTTTTCCAATGAGTCAACTCTTTGGCTTTCAAGTATTTTTTCTCTCTCTCTCTTTAAATTTTTGGCTGCACTGGGTCTTTGTTGCGTTGTGTGGGCCTCTCTCGTTGTGGGGCGCGGGCTCTGGAGGAAGCAGGCTCAGTGCTGCGGTGCACTGGCTTCTCTAGTTGCAGCACAGGCTCTCCAGTTGTGGCCACTCCCATTTTGTGAGATTTTTTTTTTCATACCCCCCTGATGTTGTCCTTCGATGCACATAAGTTTTTAATTTTGATGAAATCCAGATTATCTACTTTTCTTTTGTTGCCGGTCTTCCTGGTGTGATAACCAAAAAAATCATCACCAAATCCCATGTCATGAAAATATTTTTCCTATGTTTTCTAAGAGTTTTTAAGATCTAGGTTTTACATTTAGGTCTTTGATACATTTTGTGCTAATTGTATATGGTGTAAGGTAAGGGTCCAACTTCATTCTTCTGTTTGTGAACATCTAATTTTCTGAGCACCATTTATAGAAAAAACTGTCCTTCCCCTACTGAATGTTCTTGGGTTCCTTGTTTACAGTCAATTGGCTGTATATGTGATGGTTTATTTCTGGCCTCTCTATTCCATTGGTTTAAATGTCCTTTGGCACTGTTTATTTTAGTTATTGTAGTTTTAAGTCAGTTTTGAAGTTGTAAAGTTCGAGTCCTTAATTTTTTCAATACTGTTTTGTTATTTAATGCCTCTTGTAATTCTGTATGAATTTGAATGTCAGCTTTTCCATTCTGCAAAAATGCTGTTAGAATTTTCATTGGATTGCATTGGATCTGTAGATTACTTTGGGTAATATTGTTATCTTAACAATATTAGGCCTTCCAACTCATGAATGCAACATGTCTTTCACTCACTTGTGTCTTCTTTAATTTCTTTCATCAGTGTTTTGAAGTTTTCAGTGTATAAATATTTAAGCTTCTTGGTTAGGTTTATTCCTGAATAGTAGTATCGTTGTCATCTAGTTTTAAAATATTTTTATTTTTTGGTGCTATTGTAAATGAAATGATTTTTTAAATTTTACTTTTGGATTGTTTATTACTAGGATATGGAAATGCAGTAGATTTTTGCATGTTGGTGTTATATCCTGTAACTTTGCTGAATTCACTTATAGTTCTCACAGTATTTTTGTATGTGTGTGGAATAGAGTCATTAGGATTTTCTACATATAAGAAATACTGTCTACACGTGGTCTGTGAACAGAGATAATTCTACTTATTTGTTCCCAATTTGGATACCTTTTATTTCCTTTTCTTGCCTAATTGCTCTGGCTAGGACTTCCAATACTCTGAGAATAGAAGTGGTAAGAGTAGACATTCTTAATCTTGTTCTGATCTGAGAGGGAAAGCTTTCAGTTCTTTATCAGTGAGTATGATGTTAGCTATGGGGTTTTCTTATGCATTCAATTGTGTTTTTTTCTGCATCGTCTTAATCTGCTGTTAATCTCATCCTGTGTATTCTTTTTTTAACCTCAGATGTTGTCATTTTCATCTCTGGATGTTTGTTTTGGATTGTTTAAATCTAGCTCATGTCTGCTTAACTTTCTGAACATGTGGTATATGGTTATAATTGTTTTTAATATTCTTTGCTAGTTTTCACATCTTTGCTAGTTCTGAGTCAGCTTCTCTTAATTGCTTTTTCATCTTTGGTAAGGCAGATGATTGCATTGTTGTGTTCTGGTTTCCCATTCATTGGTATTTCTTTATGGTGCAGTTAATATGCCTTTGGTAAATTTTCATGTCTCACTTATTGCTTATTTCAAAGGCTTTGTTGATTATATTACCTAATTTTAGCCAGTTTAACCTTCATAAAATAGGCCTGTGCCTAAGGAAAGATTCCTGCAAAGGAACAGAATTGAATATTGTATTAAAAATGCAAGCTCAAATAAACAATTAGAGAAAAGCTGAAGCAACAGTTCTGTGATTTTATAGTTTATGTTAAGAAATATATGTTTGATTCTTGCCACAGAACTCCTAAACTACTGGATTTTCTTTTTTATTATCAGTTTTTACAATTTAAATCTATTTTTAATTGCAGAATAGTTACTTCACAATGTTGTGTTGCCTTCTGCTATACCCTTGGATTTTCTTAAGTGATAAGAATCATTAAAGATGTCTTTTGTTTATCTGTTCTTTCTTTCCTTTTTTTTTTGGTTTTTTTTTTTGGCTGCACCGCACAGCTTATAGGATCTTAGTTCCCCAACCAGGAAATGAACCCAGGCCCCAGTAGTGAAAGCACCGAATCCTAATCTCTGCACTGCTAGGGAATTCCCAGGATGTTTTTTGTATTTTCATAACAGGCCTTTTTCAACTACACCTGAATTTATATTACTGATGTGACTTCTAGAAAGCCTCTAAGCCTAGAGGAGAACCAACCATGTGATTAAAGGGTTGGAACTTTAGCTCTAGTTTACCTTCCTTACTCCCAGGGTGGGAAAAGGAGCTGGAGATTTTGTTTGTTTAATCATCAAAGGCAAAAGATTTAACCCGCCAAGCCTCCATAAGAAAGCCCATGGATTCAGAGAGCTCTGGGTTGGAGAACACATGGAGATACTGGGAGGATGACATGCGTGGAGAGGGCATGAGAGCTCTGCCAGTTCCCCACACTGTGCCCTGTGCATCTGCCATCTGGCTGTTCCTGGGTCGTGTCCTTTTCTAATAGAATGATAGTCTAGTAAGTCAGTAGACTGTTTTTCTAAGTTTGAACCACTATCTCAAATTAATCTAACTACTATCTAAATCTAAGTGGAAACCTCTAGTTTATAGCCAGTTGGTCAGAAGCACAGGTAATAACCTGGACATGAGGCTGGCTGGCATCTGACGTGGGGTGTGGCAGTCTTGTGGGACTGCACTTTTATCCTGTGGGATCTGCCTTTTAATGTCAGGAAGATGATGTCAGAACTGAATTGAATTGTGGGACACACATCTGGTGTCCCCGTAAAGTCAAAGAATTGGTTATTTTGGGGGAAACCCTGCATATTGGCTCACAGAAGTGTTCAGTGCTGTAGAGGAGGAGAGACAGGAAGGAGTATTTTTTCTAAATAGTCTTTTATGACCTCCTTGTTTGTCATCCACATGAGGTTGAAAAGATTGTTTCATCAAATACAGTGAGAAGTTGGCAAAATCAAATTTATCAGAAAGATTCCCCTGCTGCCACCAGTAAAGGCAAATTAATAGCCACTTGCAAAATACGAGATCCAGACATGGTGAAGAAGCAGATTGAGCATGTAAGAGCTAAAGGGGTCAATGTCTGCACACGAGATTCAGCAGAGGAACCAAGGGAGGATAAATGGAAACTGAAGGTATATGTATATGAAGTACCCTTTCAGGCTGCTTGTCTCTTAACTTGGATGGTGGGACTCCAGGGGGAGTGTTTCCTGAGGGTGTTATCTGTAGGTTTCAAATCTGCCAGAAGAGTAATTTAGAGACAGTTATTCAGAGACAGTCATTAGACTGCCAAGAAATGTATGCAAGAAAGTATAAAAGAGAAAGAGGAAGGAGGAAGGGAGGAGAGCACAAGCACACTGGAACATGTAGTTTCTTTTCCTGGGTAGAATACATAGCTGGAGGCTTAGCAGAAAGGCCAGTCTGCCCTTGGGCATGTTGTCTTAGGTGTTTAAGGGAAAATAAGTTCTTTGTATTTTCTCTGAAGAACCTTGAGAATTTAACTATAGAGTATATATTACAGGCTCTCTCTAGGAAATGTCTACCAATTGCCTTCATTTAGTACCTTGACCAAGTCAAAACCATTTTCCTCATCTGCATTTTTTTTTAAGCAAATATAGGTAGAATGTAAAAATTCCATATTTTTAATATAGATGGTGTGGCATATTTCTTTATATAGGCCTGGTGGACACAAGATTTTTTAACATATAAACTTTTTTTTGTTCGGCTACAAAGAAACTACATTTAAGCTACATCCTTGGACTTTTGCAGTCAGCACTATCCTTTAACTCATGGTTGCCTGACATTCTAAACATGTCTTTATCACTTCCTTTATCACCTTAGCCCAAAACACCACAAACTGTTGTTTTAAAATCCTTGGCAAAAAAATAAAATCCTTGGCAAACAGAAGGACCTGGTGTAATGCATGTTTTGAAATGCATTTTATTACCTCATTTGTGTATCTAATGGATTACCAGAAGTCATCCAAGAATTACTAATATATTTCCATATTGATGATGGATGTTCTAGGAAGCATTTAGTATATGAGCATGTATATATATCATGTTAGTTGTGGCTGTCCTGAATTAATTGTGACAAGCTAAAATCTTTTCAAAGTTTCTTTCTAAGTGTCTGGAGTTAATGTTTTCTCTGGCCAGTGGGAGAGACTTCTCATTATTTTTGATACTGTTAAGACACTGGGCAGCCACTGCTCACTGAAGCCAGATGGCATGTGTCAACTCCTTTTTCTGAAAGGGAGAGGTTTTGCAGGGCTTCTGTAGTAAACCCTTATGACTTCTTATGGAATTCGTCTTCTCTTTACATAAATCAGTGCTTATAGATTCTCACTGCTCCTTGAGCACTCCTTTTCACTTACGAATATTCCTAAAGGACTGGGCATAAATGTTTTTGTATGTAAATTCTCTTTTTGCAGTCATACAGTAGCAAGTGATTATTGATAAAGTTACATAAAGCGAATACTTTTCTTTAGGACAAAAAGACAAAGAATTCATAAGACAAGGAGAGAGTGGCTCTTTTATAATTTTACCAATCTTCCAAGTTGCCCACAGTCAGAATCTGATTTAGGGTGTTGGCCAGCTATAGACAACACTCTTTAATGATAGCTTAGAGCACCTCTGGTAAAGTGCCCTCATCCACCCCTCTGCCAGAGATCTTCTCTGCATTAGCACTGTGAATTCTAGCTCTTGACTTTTAAAGCGCAGTCAGTCACCACCTTACACTGAATTTCTTCTTTTTTTTAAAGTGTTTTTCAAGAAGTACTGGTGGATGAATGAATTCTACAAGCATTTGATTTTCATTTCCCTGATTAAATCCTAAGCTGCTAAATTATAGTGACACTTTTCCTTTCATCTTCACATCCATAACTAAGAATTTGGATGTGAATTTGGGCATTTAATAAAGTGGCTTTTTTCTTTCTTGGTTTTCTTGATAATTGGTTTTTAAAGTTTATTGGAATTCTTATAAAATTTTTCATTTTTTTCAAGGTGTTGATTTTAAGGTGAAAACAATTACAGTGGACGGAAATAAGGCAAAACTTGCAATATGGGTAAGAATTTTTAAAATGTATTTTGTATAAATATTAACCTTGTACTTTTTGAAGACGCAAAGATTGATGTGTATAGTGTCCTACAGGAGAATGAGCAATTTATATTAAATAACTTGGGAGATTTGATGCTGATTACTGGATAGACAATAAGTAGTTATGTTTTATAATTCTGTAATTAGGCAGAGACCTGTTTCACCTGCTCAGATTTTTAAAATATGTAGCCTCTTCAGAATATTTGAAAGCAGTATTTTTTTAAAAAGTCATCTGCTGCAGAGAATCATTGTTATTGAATGTGTTTCTTTGAAGTTTTAAAAAAGACAGGTTACACTGAGTTAGTGCTGAAGGCAGCTGTTGCAGAGAAGGGAATGAAGTAATACTTAGAAAACATGATTTTTCATGTTTGTTAGTGTAAATATCTGTAACACTTGAGTTTGCCAACTTTGGATTTTTTGAATACTGATGCCCAGTGTTTATTTACTGGCTTCTTTTCATTTGCCTGTGAACCCAGCTGTTCTGGTCCACATTCTCTGCTAAGTCGACCTCTCCCTGGCAGTGCTGAGTATGGCAGCACTCGCTGTCCGAACCCCCAGGAGGCCCAGTCTGTATCTGTCTGCTCTTTCCTCTCTCCTGCCTTCCTGTCTCTCAATCTAAATGTGATTGCTTATATAGTAAATGTGTTACATATAAAATGTATAAAAATATACTCATCAAGTCTCCACATCTGCTATAGTTATATATCTCAGTATATTTTTATAACATGATAATCACATTAGAACTGGTCTGCAGTCAAGTTGAGTTATACTTCATCATGGTGGTTAAAGAGTAAATGCTGGCTGGGTGTCAGTTACAGATTGAACCAGCAAGTGTTCATGCATTGTATGATGTCATTCATGTTAATGGCATTCTCTGAATGGCACTCTATTTCTAACACGCATTTTATTCCAAATGACTGTGTGTCTTATGGCTTTTTTTTTTTCCCACTAATTTCTTTCTAAGATACAGTATTTTACATAATTGTAGGTTGTTTGACCATTCCCCTAAATAAATACTTACTATCAATCAGTACAGTAATGCCTAACAGAAAATAATTTGGAAAATGTTGGACTAGACCATAGTAAAATATATGTTGAAGAATGCTGCCTTCTTTCTGTCCTGAAGTGGAACCTGATTTTCCATGTTTTTCTTGCTTGATTTATAAACTCTTCTGCCCTTGCTCCTGCTTTGAGAAATAGTTTAGAATGGGATTTGAGGTTCGATGGTTGCTGTGAGATCTTACTTTCATACAGGAGGTTTTTTGTTTGTTTTTAATTTACTTTCTAGTTCCTGCTCAATAAAAATACTAGCTGGCAAGTATTATTGAAGTGACATCTTTATCATAAGCTTATCCCTATTTTTTAAATAAGAGAGGCTTCTCCTGATTGTGAGGATAATATAGTCTCATTCTATTGATAAAAAAGGATAACCAAAGGAAATTAATAGAGAAGAAAGTTCATCTTTTAGCCAACGTGTGTATTTTAGTGAACATTCTATAAAATAAGTTAGACGCATGCACATTGTCACACGTATTCATAGAAATTTTCCAAAAGAGAGGATTGTATTTTAATCCTTTTCACCTGCTTGTCCCTCCCACCACCCCTCCCGCAACGCACACATTGTATTCATTGTTCTGTGTCAATACAGAAGTCCATCAGTTTAAATGACCATTTGTATCTATCTTATGACTATAATTTAGTCAGCCCTCAGTGAAGGATATTTACAGTGTTAATAGTTTTTCACAAAGATCATCAGTGCCTTGGTGAGCCTCCCAATTTTATATCTTTGTGTACTTGTCCAGTTACTTTACGATGTATACTTAGAAAGTGAATTATTGGCTGAAAGAATGTGAAGGTTTAACATTAAGGAAGAAGGTCTTCTGTACTATATATTGTTAATCTTTCTCATTTTTGCCTCTCTGAGTAATAGTTTTTCACTTATATGTGCATTTCTTTTGATTTGTGAGATTTTTTTCTTATATATGATTATATTTTAATGGATTTTCTTTAAAATGCTTTGCCTTTTTATATTGTGCTCATTTTCTTCATGATTAAAGTCTTTATGCAATAAAATTTCTAGCTTTTTGTCATATGCCACATTTTTTCCACTCTGTCGTTTGTCTTCAAAATCTTCAGATGAGTATTTGTTAATGTTCTCGTATGTGTAATACTAACTCTGTTATATGCTGCAGATTTTTTTCCCCTAGTTTGTGATTTACCTTCAAATCTTATTGAGGATGAGTGTCGGGGGCAAAAGGGGGGTGAGTGTAGTGTTGAGGAGAGGTTCTTAGGTCATACCAAGGTTTTAATCTTCACATGATTGAATCAGTCATTTTCTTCATGCTTCTGGGTGTCCTGTCATATATAGGAGGGCCTTCTCAGTCAGTGTTAGAAGTATATGAATCTGTTGTTTCCTCTCATTTTTCTGTGGTTTTATTCATATATAAATAAAATCAATTCCTCTCCCTGTTGGATGCACCTCCTGGGATTATTCAAGTAGAATAGTTGGGCCTCACCCTCCTCCTCTTCCCCTGATGGTGCGGCATGTTCATCAGGACCTACGTGGTACCCATCTTCTCTGCATCCTCCTGCCCTTCTGCTCCCCAGTTTCTGTTATTTAGCCTTTCCAGCTTTGTCCATTTCCTCTGTCCATTTCTGTCTTCAATATCCCTTCTGTCTCTCCCATTAGAAAATAAAACCACAGATAATAAACTTTGCTTCTTTTATCTTACAAAGATGTTATTACTGTTATGAATTCCTGTTTTGAAGGCAAGCAGTGATCTACTTCTGACTATTTATTGTATGATTATCATAAGTCCTGACCCAGCTGAGCCTATGCTTGCCCCATAGCTAAACCCACACTCACAATCAGAGGACTGGTAGTTGTTGACGTTTGATGTGTCTTTATTTTTCTTCAGGTCATTTTACATTAGCAGACTGGAGATTTTTTCTTTGAAGGCAAGATAGTAAATGTTTAGTCCAACCCCAAGATGGACCATACGGCAGTCCATGTGGCAGTACACAAGTGAATGGGCCTGGCCGTGTTCCAGTCAGACTTTAGTTAATAAAAGCTTCTATAATGAAACAGGTGATGGGCTGAGGCAGCAGTTTGCAGACTGCATATTTGCATAATCTTAGGTAGTCTTGAAGCCACAGTCCAAGGATGGTAGAAGGAAGACGGAAGGAACCAGGCCCAGAAGAGGCTTGTTATTAGTTTTCTTTCTTTTTTTTTTTTCTTTTTTAACAAAATTTGAGCAACTGTCCTATGGCAAGAATTTCTCAGGCTCTGGGGTTAAACTGGTCATTGAGCAGAAAAATTCCCTTCCATATGAAATTTACATTTCCTAGCTAGTGTACATCTTATCTTATACCCCAGGTATGAGTCAGAAACATAATAAGGAGTGGTTTGGTTTTCATGCGTTTTTCTGGAAGAAGAGACCTAGAAAATACTTTTTAAAGTACAACCTAAACACTGCTTACCTAAAATAAAACACCCCTGTAATTCTTTAACAGTAGTTCTCAACATTTGACTATGTTAGAATCACCTGAGAAGCTTATTAAAGCTTCTCTCTTGCCCGTATTAAATCAGAATCTTTGTGGGTTGAACCTCAGTATCTGTGTTTTTAATTTCCCAGGAAATTTTATTGTGCCACCAGAGTTGAGAACAATGGCTTTCAATGAATGGGTTTCATATGTGTTAAAAATCTTGAGTCCAAGTGGTAGAAAATCTGAACTTTGTTACATTTTTTCCTAGAGATGAGGCAGTACTTGTTAATTTAATTTTTATGTAGCATTTGTCAGTAAAAAAACACATCTTATTTAAATTTTAAGTTTTAAATAAGCTTGATGTTTTAACCATGCTGTTAACTTTCTACTCTTAAATTAATATTTTGAAGATCTGTTATTTATCCAATGTTTTGTTTAATAATAATTGATTGTCACTTTTAGGATACTGCTGGTCAAGAAAGGTTCAGAACATTAACTCCCAGCTATTATAGAGGTGCACAGGGTGTTATATTAGGTAAGGTTTTACTTTACTGTTTAAAATATATTGTTGTATTACTGGAATTTCTGATTTTCCTGTTTGTGAAGGTCAGTAATTTTTTTTGCTTTATTTTTCTTTATGGCTGCTTTTATGTGACTTTAATTTATATTAACTTTATATCATATTAGGAAATATTTAAACTTTTAAAATTTTGTTTCAGCCCTTTGTCTAGCAATTAAATAAAGATCAGAAACATGTAATAAGAAGTGGTTTGGTTTTAATGCATTTTCCCAAAAGAAAATACATATAAAACATTTTTTAAAAAGTACAGCCTAAAAATTGCTTACCTATATTAAAACACCTCTATTATTTATTTGGTTTAAAAGCACATGTTGATGAGTACATAGGACCTGTCGTATCATTGATCTGTCTTAGAGTATTACCAGAAACTGATCTTCAGTTAGCAGCTTACTGATATTTACTGCCAGATTATAATGGAAGGAGTATTGGTTGCTTAGTGGAATCTGTTTTATTAGTCTTGAAAAATAGCACAAAGCACTTAATGCTATTGGTTTATAATCCCACAGAACTTAAAAACCACGTGTGGATTTTCAGTATAATTTGTTGAAAAGTGCTTGTTCTTAATATTGCTGGGAAACTGTCTAAAATGAACACTGTTCAACTGTAGGGAGAGACCTCATTTTATATCACAACTTGGGAGGCTTTGGTTTCATTTCTGTTAATTTGACAGTGACTCTCGGTTTTGGTTCAGTACCTCCTAAGTTTAGAAAACGCTTTAACAAATTATTTCATATAATGCAGAATGATGAACATGTAAACAGAGGAAGACAATCAGGGTTCCACCCACTAACTTTTTGTTTTTACTTTTTTTTTTTTTTTGTATTGAGATATAGTCAGTTAACAGCGTTGTGATAGTTTCAGGTGGTCAGAAGGCTCGGCCATACATACACATGTACCCATTCTCCCCCAAACTTGCCTCCTCTCCAAGGCTGCCACATAACATTGAGCGGAGTTCCCTGTGCTATACAGTAGGTCCTCGTTGCCCACCCTCTAACTTTACATATGTTTTCAAATTTGCAGATTCTGGTCCTTGTGAGAAATAAGTTAACGAGTTCATAGATGTTTAAATTTATGTAAAACTTTTTTGTATTTTGCCACAGATTTGGGTCTAAACACCTTTTAGCTTTTAGACAAACCTTTTTTCTTATTGGGCTTCCCTTGTGGCTCAGCTGGTAAAAAATCCACCTGCAATGTGGGAGTGCAGACCTGGGTTTGATCCCTGGGTTGGGAAGATCCCCTGGAACAGGGAAAGGCTACCCAGGCCAGTATTCTGGCCTGGAGAATTCCATGGACTATGGGTCGCAGAGTCAGACAGGACTAAGCAACTTTCACTTTCACTTTTTAAATTGTTATGAAGACAGCTATTTCATTTCTCTAACAGCATATGTTAATTAAATTGAAGTGTGTATATAAATGCATTTTTTAAAAAATACACTTGTTTCTTCCATCTGGATCAGTGGACATTGATTTTTAAAGCATTAACAGCTTAAAAAAACAGACTTGCCTGTATATTAATGTCAGTTCCTAGTACATATCAGAAATATAATGTCATTGCTTGCTTTTGATATTTAATCAATGATTCTTTTTATTTCAGTTTATGATGTCACAAGAAGAGACACCTTTGTTAAACTGGATAATTGGTTAAATGAGTTGGAAACATACTGCACGAGAAATGACATAGTGAACATGCTAGTTGGAAATAAAATTGATAAGGTGAGAAGTCAGACACTTGGCAGTTTGGCTGTATTTTGATAGCTTTTCTTAATCTTTGCATTTATCTTTTAGGAAAATCGTGAAGTTGATAGAAATGAAGGCCTGAAATTTGCACGAAAGCATTCCATGTTATTTATAGGTAGGTGTGTGAATATTTATCTTTTCATTATTAATGGAAGAGTTTTTTAATGGAGTTTCTGTTACATTCTTCTCTTTATGAACCATAAAAAATATGTATTTAGTTCATAGCTGTGCTATAAAACTAGCTAACTGTAGAACTAGGTTCCTTATTTTTCCCTGTGTAAAAAAGAACAGGATCAATGTGAGGTCGTATGGAACACAGCACATGATTCTCTCCTCCCATGACTCAGTGCTGTAGGCGTACGTACCTGCTGGGCCATGTCCTGGCAGCACCACCATTGTCAGAAATGCTTCATTTGAGGCCCTAGCCCATAGGTTCTGAATTAGAATCTGCATTCTAACAAGATGGATTTGTACCATGCTAATATTTGAGAAGCACTGAAGAGCAAGGGTTGGCAAGCTACAGCCTGGACCAGATCTGGCCCCACCATTTGTAAGGAAGCTCACCGTGCCGTGCCCCAACATCTGCATTATTGTCTGTGGCTGCCCTTGTGCTTCGTGGCAGAGTTCAGTCATTACATGGAAACAATATGGCATCACCACCCAAAATATTTACTCTCTAGCCACTTACAGAAAAAGTTGATTGACCCCTTGTCTGGCAAAGTGGACTGGCAGTATCACTTGGGGAGCTTTTAAAAATTACAGCTCTCTGGGCCTTACTTACGACAGGTCTGAAACAGAGCCTTGAAGGCAGTTTATAAGAAACACCCTAGCTGGTTGTGATGTGAAGCTAGCTTTAGGAATCACTGTTTTCACTGTTCCCCACTGTATGAACCTAGTAGGAATCAGGAAATGGAAGTGGGAGAACATCATATGCATAGAAGTGAGGTGGTACAAATGGAAAGTATAGGGCATTTTAGAATGGGCTTGAGTGCCTCAGCTGCTGCTTACTTGCTAGGTGTCTTCCATTTCCATATATTAGTTTGTTCAATTAATATTTATTGAACACAGAATAGAACAATGAACAAAATGGTCCAACTCTCTGCCCTCAGGGAGCTTACTTACATTCCAATGTGGGAAGCAGACTTGAATTCATAACTAGTGCTCTGCATGAAATAAAATGTTGTAAGGGGAGAGAGAATGATGAGGGTGGGAGGAAATAAGGAAAAGTTCTTTGAGAGAGCACCATTTGAGCAAGAATTCATCTAGGTAGAGAGCATCTTATTCCTGAGGCGGGAACTAGTGTAGTGTGTCCAAGAAACAGAAAGCTTGTGGGCTGGAACAGAGTTGTGTTGGAGGAAAGGTTGGTGATGATGGAAGTTAGTGTTGGACTTCCTGGGATATGGTAAAGAAATGAATTGTCTTTCATGTGTGGTAGAAAGCATGGGAGTAGTGCTGTGGTTTGATATTCTTTTAAGATTCATTTGACCATAAGAAGCAGAAGAAAAGGTTAAGTATTTACAGTGACCTCGAGCGCTAGGGGCTCTGACTGCAGTGGGCAGCAGTAGTGGTGAAAAGTTGGCAGGTCCAGGAGACACTTTGAGGGTAAAGCTGTCAGGTGGGTAGGTTGGGTGTGCAGGGTAAGGAAAGAGCAATCAAAGATGGGTTCAAGTCTGTGGCCTGAGCAGCTAAGTAAATGGTGGTGCCGTCAGTAAGATGTGGAAGGTCGAGACAAGAACAGGTGTATGCAGCGTAGCAGGGACCCAAGATTTCTGCTTAGACATAAGAATGAACTGTCTTTGAGACAGTGAGTGGACATCATGGTCACTGGCATTTAGGTGGCATTGACAGTCATGAGATTGGAGCAGTCACTATAAGAAAAGCTGGATAGAAAAGGGCTGAAGATTGAACCCTGGGGTACTCTGACAGTTAGAAGTCAGCAGAAAGAGGAGGTGCCAGGGAGTAAGGTTGTGAACGGTGTACCAGTGAGAGAGGAGCACCAGGAGTGTTCAGCTGTCTTGGAAGTCAAGTGGACAAAGTATTTAACGGAGGAAAGTGACCAGCTGTTATCAAATGCTGCAAGATGTCAGATAAGAAAAGGACATTGGATTTGACAAGCTAGTGGGTGTTGGTCACCTTTAAAAGAACAGTTTCCATGGAGTGGTGGAATCAAAGCCTAATTAGATTAGTTTGAAGAAAAATTGGAGATAAAATGGTGACAACTTACATAGATAAATTTATCACCGTTTTGTTTCGGAAGAGAGTGGGGAAAGTAGGTGGCTACTAGAGGATAAGTGGCCTGGAGGGCAGGCTGGTTAGTCAAGGGGTGAGTGATTAATAAGATGGACAGTAATTTTGGTGGGCTTTCAAGCTGGTTGGTGTATAGTCCAGTAGAGCGGGTACACGGTCCTTCAGTGAATGAGGAGAGTTGGGATCCCGGGAAGTAGACAGAAGGATGGCCCCGGCCGGCAGCCAGGAGGGTTCACCCATCGTAACAGGAGTGAAGGCAAAAGCCTAAAGACAGTGTGGGTGGGTTGGTCAGTCTATTAGTGGGGTGATCTTGTCTGATTGTTTCTGCTTTTCCCAGGGTAGAGCTGGATCATCAGCTGAGGTAGAGGAGCTTTAAGATGAAGACATAAAATAGTCATCAGACTAGGACAAAGTCAGTGGGGAAACACAAGATGAGAGAGCAGTCTTTACGTGTCCACATGGGTCTCCTGAGCATAAATTGAAAATGGAACTAGTGTTCAGTTTGTACATCACTTATGCAACTACCTATGGCTGTTCGTTGCAGGCACAGAACAACCAGATTTATTGTTTAACTTGGAGCTTAAATTTCCTTATTCTAAAATGGGAATGATATCTGCTTCAGAGGCTAATTTAAGAACTAACCAGAAAATTAAGAACTTGGGCACACTTACGGATATTTGAGTAGGGCGTTAAAATGTACAATTCTACCACGAAATGTTGAGCTTATATACCACTAGTCTTACGGATAGAATTTAATTAGCTCAACTTTGAGAGTTGCAGGAGATTCACTAATATTAAATCTGTGGGGAGAAATCATATATATATAAATATATTGTCCACTGATATTTCTGCTTTGATAGTTTTCCAGAAAAACATAGAAATATGACTAGGAGAGAATATACTTCTTGACGTTTTTCCTTGAATTTCAGAGGCAAGTGCAAAAACCTGTGATGGTGTACAGTGTGCTTTTGAGGAACTTGTTGAAAAGATCATTCAGACCCCTGGACTGTGGGAAAGTGAGAACCAGAATAAAGGAGTCAAGCTGACACACAGGGAAGAAGGCCAAGGAGGCGGAGCATGTGGTGGTTACTGTTCTGTGTTATAAACTCTGGGAAACGCCATCTCTTGCATATTTGATCAGATAATGTCATCTTTCTGTATATAAACTCTAACTGCTATTTTAGGGACCTTGCAGTTTGCACATATTTGTTTTGTATCATGGCAGTAAATATTTGTGAGAAAGCCCACTCATTGACTTTTCCAGGTAAAACGTAAGCATGCACAGTTTGCAATCTGCAGTTTTTTATGTAACATAAAATAGGTGTACCTTTATAAGTACATTTGATTTTATGATTTACATTCATCATGTGATTTTTTTAAAAATCCACCTCTCTAATATATGTCGATACAAGGTCTAGTTTTGGTCTCCTTTTCGCTTAAATACTTACCAATTACTGAATGAATTGGTATCGTAGAACTCCCAGGACCACTGGGAGACACACAGATGTCATCAAGCCTGGCAGGTTTCCCTTCAGGAATAACAAAGAGCATGATTCCACAGCTTTCCTAGGATGTTCACGGACGGATTCTCTTTAGTACTAAGCAAAATCCTCTTTGCGAGATGTGGTCGAGGCCAATTTATAATTAAATCCCCGTTTGTTCTGACGATACTTCTGAATTAGCATTAATATGTTAAAGAAGTTTGGTCTTCCTTGACTTGAGGAGTAGCTCATTGCTTAGCTGGAGTTTTAATTCTGTGATGTGTACATGGCTTCATGAGCCTCTGTGCAGCATTTTGGGTTGTGTGGTATTTGACAGAATGGCAATAAGATTCCCCCATTTTGGTTTCAGAAGGACAGGAGTAGTATGTTTGTGTAACTCATGTAGCACTTATCACCTTTAAAACCAACACCTTTTCCCATAAATGTTGGTGGTGGTGGTTCCGGTACTTCAATTATAGCTTGTGTAATGTTAATGAATATCTGTATCTTATGACTTCCATAAATGACTAGTTGATATTCAAAAACATATTTCCGTGTTTTGAGGGTTGGGGAAAAAAACACTAAACTATAATTTGAAAAAGGCATATTGCTTCCAGATTTCGATGTGTATGGAAAAATACTGTTGCAGTGAAAATCTTGGTACAAACTTGTACAGACTAATAAATCTTTTACACAGTATTCAGTTTTTTAACCTCCTGCTATTGTACATTGTATATTTTTTTCACTCATGTATTATTTAATATACATTGATCTCTGCTATTTTAAGCTTGCAGATAAGTAATTTGCCCTTTCAAGCAGGCCACTTTAATACTACTCAGTAAGATTAATAAGAAATACTAATTTCTGGGCGGTTTGTTCTCTATATACAGTTGCAAACGATAAACATTTTTGTGGGTCACCTTTACAATGCCTGTGATAATAGACTGAAATGTATATCTTCACATAAGAAAACGTTAACATTCTACGTGGTTCACACTTCTTAGACTATATTACATGGGATTAAAGGTTTTATGCGTTACATATGTTTTTACAAAAATGAAACATATACTACTACTTTCATGTTAGAGAAAGATAGCTAACACATGTACTTATGATTTGTTGTTACATTAAAACTGTAGATTTGTATATGTGGTTTCTGTATTGACATTTCTGTTTATTGCTATGTGCTCCTTGAGCCATAGAATATTCTTCCTATGCATTGGATTGTCTTTATTTGGTCAGAATTTGGATACATATGAGTCACTTAACTTTTAACAACTAATTTTGTTTGATTTATATTGTAACCTTTTATAGTTTTTTAATAAATCTAGCCTGCTTTCCCTAGATGCATTTGTGCAGGAAGTATTATACATTTCCTTGTTACTCTCATCAGCTGAGGAAGTCCTGAATTATGTTATACTACTTATTATATTCTGTAGGAATATAGAATATACATTTTATATATATATATATAAAACTCCTGTTGCAAGAGTTATTCTTGCTGCAAGCTTCTTGTTTCATAGTGTAGGTTTTCTAATTGAAGTAGTTGTAATAGCTAAAAATTGTCACTTAAATAACAGGATTTTGTCAGTTCTTCATTCCTCAATCGTTTGAGGTTGAGTGCCTTTTGCAGATGGAGCAAATTAGAACGATTAGAGGTTAGGCTACCCACTCCAGTATTCTTGGGCTTCCCTTGTGGATCAGCTGGTAAAGAATCCGCCTGCAGTACAGGAGACCGGGGTTCAATCCCTGGGTTGGGAAGATCCCCTGGAGAAGGGAAAGGCTACCCACTCCAGTATGCTGGCCTGGAGAATTCCATGGACTATATATAGTCCATGGGGTTGCAAAAAGTCGAACACGACTGAGCAGCTTTCACTTCACTTCATTCTGAATTCTGGGAATACTTGTATAGAGCTAAACAAACAAATAAATTTGGTTTCTATTAAGAGGGATAGTTAACATTGAAGCTTCCTTGATGTCGAGCCCTGTTCTAAGTGCTGGTTTATCTTATTAAACCTCCCAGCAACCTTGAGAGATTGGTTGGTACTGCCCATTTTAAAGATGAAAATAATAAAATACAGGTATTTTAAGGAACTTCCCAAAGATCACAAAGCTAATCAGTGAGAGCTGGATTCCAGTCAAGGCATCTTCACTCCTGAGTCCATGCTCTTAACCACTGCTCTCTTTGCTATGGCTAGTCACTAGCTTTCTGTTTTAAAATAGCAGGTTTATCATTCTTTTGTTATGTATAATAGGTGTATTTCAGATTTTTTGGTTATAGAGTAAATCCCATTGATATAAACCAACTGTGTAAGTCATTTTACCTAAAAGTTAAGGTAGTAGGGTAGGTGGTCTCCTAGTTCTTTTACCTCCTCATGGTGGAATGAAAATATTTGACCTAGAAAAGTCAGAACTTATGGCACCTTAATTTCCTGTTTATAATTGGATATGAGAAAAGTTATTAAATCTGGGAACGGCCTTTTGCTCAAAATTAAAATCTAGGGGATGTTTTCATTTCAGGTACTCAGCTGCCATGTACAAATTCACACTTGACTTTCTAATTGAACACAGTGAAATTGGTCTTGATTTTGATTCATTGTGATTCATGTACTCAAATACACATAATTACATGATTCTGTTCCAAGTGTGGAATAGCACAGACCTACCTCACATCTATAATATATTTAAATACAGTTTAATGTGTCTTCTTTTCTGATTTTCAAATGAAGTGGGATAATCCTCTTGATCCTATAGGTTGTGGATCTTTACAGTATTCAATCCTTATGATTCTATATTTTGAGGTTTGTTTCACCAGTCATACTTAGAAGATTTTTGTGTCCTTCATTTATTTTCCCTAGTTAGAGATGGGAGTAAGATAATTTAATCAGTTTTAGATAATTTTATACTAGTTCTGACTCCAGCTATGCTGAGGGTAATCAACTATAGATTTCATCTTGGATTTGAAGAGAACAGAAAGAATAAGCCAAGTCAAGATCTAGAGATAAGGTATATAGATTTACCCAGAAATCTCTGGGTTTTTTTTGTTGTTGTTGTTTGTTTTTAAGAGGCACATCTGTCAGGTTGGAGGAAAGGAAACATGACTCAAGTTCTGTTACATTATGGCCTTTAAGTTTTACTATTTGTCGCTAGCCTTTTGTTTCATATTTATGAATCAGTAGTGTTTCTAGGGGTGGTATAAACTTGTTTCATTGCCTCTTAGAGTTACAGCTGTTTTGTCTCAGACATTTCCAGTAGTGGTTGAGCTTTTAGTTTTCATGGGACCTGCTTCCTCACCATCTCTCTCACACACAAGCAGTGTCTTTTTCTTTCATTAACCTGATAAATAACAAAAGTATGCAATTTTATTGTATTTCTTTGATTACTCGTGTGGTTGAGCACTTGTAGTATTTCATCGGATATTTGTATTTTCTTTTATTCCTATTTCATGTTATGTTGTGGTCACCCATCCACCATCCACCTCCTTCTCAAAATACCATCCCCTTTTTCTTTGGATAACAGCCCTCGATCACACATGCAGTTTGAATGGGATTGTCACAACGTCAGCTCCAGAGCTGACCTAGTTCTCTTAAACCAGTGCCACTTGCCCCACTACCCCCAGTACATGGTTCAGGGATGGGTGACAGACCCAGATCAGGTCACTTAGTTACAGCATGTTTGCTAAGCCTCCCTCGGGAACTGCAGAACGTGACACTTCATTGGAGATAATGTGGTGTGATAACTCTGAACTTGCTGTAGCCAGTTTTTCTGATTTAAAGGAGCCAGCTTGAGGGCTGAACTAAGAAAAGGAAAGGGAGGCGGAGTTCGAGCCTTGATGAAGTCTGGAGCGTCTGGATCAAACTGCACCTGAAGTGAGATTTATTTCTGGACTTCTCACTTATGTGAGCCAATAAATTCTCTTTTTGTTTAAGCCAGTTTGAGTTGGATTTTTTTTTTCTTGTAATCAAAGCTTTGCTGTGGTGTATGTGGTCTTTGTGGGGACTCTTCCTACATGGAGTTCAGTGTGTTGATCACTGTCACTTGAAAAGCCATTATTCTTAAATAACTTAATATTTTAGCGGGGTTACTTTCATATATTTTTTGTGGATATCTACAAGTATCTAATTTTAAAGCAAAGGAGAAGAGGGTGGCAGAGGATGAGATGATTAGAGAGCATGACTGACTCAATGGACAAGAACTTGAACAAACTTGAGGAGATAGTGGAGGGCAGGAAAGCCTGGCTTGCTGCAGTCCGTGGGATCACAAAGAGTTGGACATGACTCAGCAACTGAACAACAGCAATATAATTTTGAGGGCTTGCTTCATAGGGTCTCATGTTTTCTTTTTTTTTGGTTTAATTTCCTCTGTCATCCTAACACTCATTATCCCACTTTCCTCCCTGAGATAATCATTGTTACAATCTGGCATGTGTATCCTTTCTGCTATATGCATTATTTTACTCTTGCTATTTTACAAAAATTAGATTATCTGTATATTCTTTTCTGCATATTGCTGTTCTTACCTAACAGTAAATTCTGAAAATCCCTTGAAGCCAATTTGGATGCATCTAGTATCTATTTCCGGAGAAGGCAATGGCACCCCACTCCAGTACTGTTGCCTGGGAAATCCCATGGATGGAGGAGCCTGGTAGGCTGCAATCCATGGGGTCACAAAGAGTCGGATGCAACTGAGTGACTTCACTTTCACTTTTCACTTTCATGTATTGGAAAAGGAAATGGCAACCCACTCCAGTGTTCTTGCCTGGAGAGTCCCAGGGACAGCGGAGCCTGGTGGGCTGCTGTCTATGGGGTTGCACAGAGTCAGACATGACTGAAGAGACTTAGCAGCAGCAGCATCTCTTTTGGCTCCCCAGGTAGTACTAGTGGTAAAGAATCTGCCAATGCAGGAGACACAAGAGATTCATGGTTTGATCCCTGGGTTGGGAAGATACTCTGGAGGAAGGCATGACAATCCACTCCAATATTCTTGCCTGAGAAATTCCATGGACAGAGGAGCCTGGCAGACTACAGTCCATGGGGCTGCAAAGAGACTCAATTGAGCATACACAGCATCTGTTTCAATGATTTTATAATATTAACATTCAGTGCTGTGGATTATCACAGTTAACCATTCCTCTAGTATTGGGCATTTATGGTGTTTCCATTTTTGCCTTTGCAGATGGTGCTGCAATAAATACCCTTGTATGTATACCTTTTTGTTTCTATGGGATCCAACTTCTAAGAGTTGGATTTATCGGCCAAAGAAAAATTTTTTTTTTTATTTTGATGTGTCTTGTAAATTGCCTTCCAAAAATCTGTAACAGTTTACATTTCTACTAGCAGTATGTAAAGATATCCCCCCCTGCATTCACCATCAGGAGCAGGAGGTGTCCTCAAGTTTTAAATTTTGCCACTTCGATATTTGTAAGATGTTAGCTTACGTTAGTTTGCATTTTCTGTAGAGCATTTTTTCATGTTGGTAGGCTATTTGGAGTTGCTTTTTTTTGGAATGATTGTTCATATCCTTTGCCAATTTTTCTATTCCAGTTTTTTTTCTGATTTTATGATGTTATATGAGCTCTTTATATAGTACAGATGGGATTCTCCAGGCAAGAATACTGGAGTGGGTTACCATTTCCTTCTCCAGGGGATCTTCCCGACCCAGGGATCGAACCCGGGTCTCCCACATTGGAGGCAGATGCTTTAACCTCTGAGCCACAGGGAAGCCCTAGTACAGATACTAACCCATATATTTAAGTTTTAAGCATTTATTTCTAACCCAGCATTTATTTGCTTTTCAGTTTCTTTATGCTGTGTTTTTTTCTTACAACTTTTAAATGTATTTTATTATACCTTTTGGGTTCCTCAGCTCTTGGACTGTATGTGCAAATCTCCCTAACCTCTTCTGAGACTTTTAGTTTTTTCTTTTTAAACCCTTAATAACTTAGAATTCACTTTTGCTTATGACACAAGGTAGGGAACCATCTTGTTTTTCATATGGGAGCCAGCACTTCCCCACTGAGCTGAAATAATCATTTTGCCCTTGGTAAAATTCCCGTAAGTAGTGGAGTCTACTCTGGCCTTGTGTTTCAGTGTGTCTTCACCATGGAAGGTTATGGATTTTAGTGTGTCTAGATCTCTCTAATCCTGTGTGTTTGATTTATGCTCTAATAGCATTCTAAAAAGGGCTTTGCAGGTTTCATCAGACAGCTCCAGAGGCCAGACAAAACCAAAGTTTTCGTGGTAGCGCCTCTATAATATGTTCATGACTGATAAGGCAAGTTCTCTCTCATTCTTTTTCAATTCGTTTTCTGACATAGGATTCCTTCATTTTATCCTATGCCCATTTTTCCTTTTCATGGTCTCTTTTTTTAACAGGAGTTCTTTATAAGATGTGATATGAGTACTAGTCTTTTGTCACTAATATATATTGCTGAAGTCTCAAAATTATTTGAATTTGTTTGAAACATGCAAAGTAAAAAAATTAAAAAATTTAATTATAAAACTAAAATTCTTATTGGAATCACTTGATAAATATTTCTGTGTTAATTATAAGAAAACTGATCATCTAATGGTAAGACTTGCCATTAGGAAACGAGATACCTTTCTATTCAGAGTTTATGCTATTTTTATGTTTATACTTTTCTTTACATAGGTTCTGAACATTCTTTTTAAAAACTATTCCTAAAAACTTTCTTTTAGTGTGAATAGAGTTGGTCTTCTAATTTTGGAATCTATGTAGTTGATGCTAATAAGGAAAAGCTATTAACTTCTATCCAGCTGACTAATCAATTTGGTACTTTGTTTTAAAATAAGATTTTCTTTCATTTTCTAGGTAAAATAGAGAAAATATAATTTGTAATTTTGTCATTGTTCTGTCGCTAAGCCATGTCTGACTCTTTGCAACCCCATGGACTGCAGCACACCAGGCTTCCCTGCCCTCCACTATCTCCTGGAGTTTGCTCAAGTTCATGTCCATTGAGTTGGTGATGCTCTCTAACCATCTCATCCTCTGCCATTCTCTTCTCCTTTTGCCTTCAAAATTGCCTTCAAATTGTAATTTTAATACACATACATATTTATTTAGAGGAAATTACAGCCATCTGTTTCATTTCTAATACCATTTTGAATTTGTTTTCTGACAAAGTGGAGGAAACCTCCCATTTCACAACCACTGCTAAGGTCTGCAACCTTCCATTCAGTTCCTCGGTAAGCCCTCCCAGCCCCCTCCCAGGCCAGGGCTCTTAGGCAGGCCAAGCTCTCCCTCAGGGCCACCATTTTCTGCTTTTTTCATATGCAGTCATAGACTGGTCTGTCATTTCTGTTGATGCTAGCTTTATGTCTTGCAAGATTCATAAACTTGAGGATTCTTTTTCTACATGCTGGAATACTTAATTTTAAAAATGGGTATTGCCTGTTCTTTTTTAAATTATTTTAATTGGAGGCTAATTACTTTTACAATATTGTAGTGGTTTTTGCCATACATTGACATGAATCAGCCATGGGTGTATATGTGTTCCCCATCCTGAACCCCTCTCCCACCTCCCTCTCCATCCCCTCCCTCAGTGTCATCCCAGTGCACCAGCCCTGAGCACCCTGTCTCATGCATCGAACCTAGACTAGCAATCTGTTTCATATATGATAATATACGTTTCAATGCTAGTCTCTCAAATCATCCCACCTTTGCCTTCTCCCACAGAGTCCAAAAGACTGTTCTATACATCTGTGTCTCTTTTCCTGTCTCGCATATAGGGCATCATGCACGTTTCCTAGACTTGGGTCTCAGTTCATTCAAAGTGAAAATGAGATGATAATAGTCTCAGCACTTTCTAGGGTTGTTCTGAGCACTAAATGAATTAAGACTCGACAGTACACTTCAGTATGTTGCTGAAGGTGAAAGTTGCTCAGTCGTGTCTCTTTGTGACCCCATGGGTCGCAATACATGGAATACAGTCCATGGAATTCTCCAGGCCAGAATATTGGAGTGGGTAGCCTTTCCCTTCTCCAGGGGATCTTCCCAACCCAGGGATCGAACTCAGGTCTCCCACATTGCAGGCAGATTCTTTACTAGCTGAGCAACAGTACGTTTAGCTGTTGTTAATAATAGCATGGTTGGTGATGGACAGGGAAGCCTGGCGTGGTACAGTCCTTGGGATCAGAGAGTCAGACAGAACTGAGTGACTGAACTGAATGATAGCATATCGTGGTTATTGGTCTTCTCAGTTTTTCTATTCCCAAGTCAGTTTTTGTAATTAATGTAGAGAAAACAAAGTTGTTTGGTTTTATTTTTCCTTTGGAGGTTTAAATTTTTTCTGGAACAAAAGTGAATATACTTACTTGAAAATTAGTTTTGTAAGGTTATAGCTTCTCATTCCACATGTGTATATGTATATTTTCCTTTTTTCTTCAGCAACTGCTTTTTCTCTGTGGTCTTTTTAACAAGCAGAAAGGTAGTGTGGAACAGTGAACTGGAAATGAATGCTAAAGTGATTTCCAAGGAGAGCCATTAAGGGCAAATAAGGTATCTGTTGAAAACGCTGCCAGGTTCCCTGCATTGTGAAAACACAAGCAACATCTAAGTTTTCTCTGAAACAACACTAATAAATCTTGCAGTGCTGGGTAGAGATGATAACCATGTACATTAATAAACATGCCTGTTAACGTGTACCTCTTGCACAGTTCACTGTTCATCAATAGAAGTACAAATAAACAATTCTTACAGAATGACTTCAGAGTTGTAATACCAAGGGAACTACCAAGCATGAACCTGCTAAGAAAATGTCAAAATTCACTTGTATTCTTTTTTGACCTTAGGGTGTTTATCTCACCATGGATATACAGTCAAGTTGTTCAAATTATTTAGTTCATTTGTTCCTGCTTATATTCAATTTTGGCTGTGGTAAAGAATCTGCTTGCCAAGCAGGAGATGCGCTTTCGATCCCTGGGTGGGGAAGATCCCCTTAAGAAGGAAATGGCAATTCACTCCAGTATCCTTGCCTGGGAAATCCTATTTACAGAGAAGCCTGGCAGTCTACAGTCCCTGGGGTCACAGACAGTTGGACATGACTTAGTGACTAAGAGCAGCAACATAGTTGCAAGAATCTGCCTGTCAGTACAGGAAAAGGAGACCTGGGTTAAATCCCAGGGTCAGAAAGATCCTCTGGAATAGGAAATGGCAATCCACTCCAGTATTCTTGCCAGGGAAATCCACTGGACAGAAGAGCCTGGTGGGCTATGGTTCATGGGGCTGCAAAAGAGTCCGATTCCACTGAGCATGCATGTGTTATCCACACTATAGTTGCTGTGCAATCTTTACACACATTACAGTTGTCTTGAGAGTCCCTTGGACAGGAAGGCGATCACACCAGTCAATCCTAAAAGGAAATCAACCCTGCATATTCATTGGAAGGACTGATACTGCAGCTCCAATGCTTTGGCCACCTAATGAAAGCAGCCAACTCATTGGAAAAGACGTTGATGCTGGGAAAAATTGAAGTCCAAAGGAGAAAGGGACAACAGGATGGAACGGTTGGAGGCATCACTGACTCAATGGACACGAGTTTGAGCAAGCTCTGGGAGATAGTGAAGGACAGTGAAGCCTGGCATCTTGCAGTTCATGGAGTTGCAAAGAGTTGGACACAACTTAGTGACTGAACAACAACACAGTTATACAATACAATAAATCACAATTTTAAAAAGTTTTCCTCCACTCATATTTATTATAAAATAATGGCTATATTCTCTGTATTATCAAGTACATCTTTGCAGCTTGTGCACACATTCTCAGTCAGTCACATAACAAGCATTTTGTAATCCCCTACCACTGAACTGCTCCTCTTCCCTTTTCTTGCCCCAAGGGTAACCACCGGTTCCTTCCGTGTATCTGTGAGTCTGCTTCTTTTTTGTTATATTCACTAGTTATATTATTTAGATTCCACACATAAGTGAACAGTCATCAATGGGGTCAATAGGAAATTGATTGGGGGAAAATGGTAGAATTGAAGAATGAGTGTTCCCCTTAGGCCAAATATTTCAGAATCGATATGTTAAAGCCAGTGAGCTGGCAAGACAGGCAATAGTGGAGGGATGCTTGATAATGAGACTCTGGGAGTAAATCATGATTATAAACGTGATTCCTGACATATGGGTGAAATTTGGAAGTGAAGGGACCAAAGTACTAGACTGATCCTGGATGTTTTTTCAATCAGTAGATAGGCAATTAAATAAGTTCTCTATTCTGTCCTGTTCAGCAAATGTATCCTGTGCCAAACCATGATTTGTAGTATGTTTATAAAGCAAGCTTCCCCTCCTCACTACTTTTTTTTTTTAACAACTTATCTTGGCAATCATTTTATCCAGTTAGAAAATAAAGTTCTTTGAAATTCTGATGGGAGCTTCATTACATTTGTGTATTAATTTATAAGCTGACATTTTAAGAAATCTTCCCATCCAGAAACATGGCATATCTTTCCATTTATTGAGTTCTTACTTTATGTCTTTCAATAAAATTTCAGAATCTCCTTCATACACACCCCCTATAATGTATTCCTGGGCTTCCCTGGTGGCTCAGACAGTAAAGAATCCACCTGCAATACAGGAGACCCCAGTTCAATTCCTGGGTTGTGAAGATCCCCTGGAGGAGGGCAGGGCAACCCACTCCAGTATTCTTGCCTGGAGAATCCCATAGACAGAGAAGCCTGGCGGGCTACAGTCCATGAGATTGCAAAGAGTCAGACATGACTGAGCAACTAAGCTCAGCGCAGCATAATGTATTCCTAGGCATTTTATTGTTACTATCATGTAGCACTGTTTTTTATTTATTTTTCTCTGTAATAAAATTTAGCTTATATGTTTCTTATAAACATAATCCTACTGAAATTTGTTAACACTTTAGTGTTTTTTACTTTCCAGTTTCATAATATTCTTTTTTTTTTAAGGTTTATTTATTAATTTTTGGCTGCGCTGGGTCTTCATCGCTGTGTTTGGGCTTTCTCTAGTTGTGGCCAGCAAGGTCTACTTTTTGTTTCCGTGTGCGGGCTTCTCATTGCAGTGGCTTCTCCTTTTGTGCAACCTGAACTCTAGGGCATGTGGGCTCAGCAGTTAGGGCTCACTGGCTTAGTTGCCCTGTGGCATGTGAGATCTTCCTGGATGAGGGACCAAACCTGTGTCCCCTGCATTGGCAGGCCAATTCTTTACCACTGGACCACTAGGGAACTGCAGGTATGACAATTTTTATTTTACAAAAAAGGAAATAGAAACTCAGAAAAATTAAGTAATTTTTCCAAGGTCACACAGCCAATAGAGTTGAAATTCTGATTCATTTTAAAAAATGTTTCATGGATATCAGAAGTTTAATATATATCATTTATACAGAATAAAGTTTTATACATTGTTATTTTGTATATTTGAGCCATCAAATTCTGAAAGAGTTGTATTAAAGGGTATTATGATAGATGATTTTATCAAGTTCCTATAGAGCTGTAAGATTTAGCTTTATGTTATTTAGTCCATAAAGAAACAGAACATATATATTCTTTATGATTGTATCTTTTATCATTACATAAACTCCCTCTTGTTAAATCTGTTTGCATTTTGAATTTGTTTAATCTGATAACAACCATGTATTCTTTTGTTTTTATTTCATTAATTTTTTCATCTTTATAAGAGAATGTAGTTAATGTATATAT
>SJYQ01000672.1:231746-254082 GCA_006410935.1 Redunca redunca
GATGGCATCACTGACTCAATGGACATGAGTTTGAGTGAACTCCGGGAGTTGGTGATGGACTGGGAGGCCTGGCGTGCTGCGATTCATGGGGTCGCAAAGAGTCAGACACGACTGAGCAACTGAACTGAACTGAACGGAACTGATCCTTTCCCCATTGAATGGTCTAGGCAGCCATGTCAAAAATAATTTTATCATTTATACAAGGGTTTATTTCTGTGCTCTCTGTTCTATTCCCTTGGTCTATGTCTGTGCCAGTAACAAACTGTTCTGAGTTTTGATTATTGTAACTTTGTAGTAAGTTTTGAAATCAGGATTGTTCTTCCTATAAAAAATTATTTTGGCTATACAAGGTTACTTGAGATTCCATAGACATTTTCAGTTCAGTTCAGTTTAGTCGCTCAGTCATGACTCTTGGCAAAGTAATGTCTCTGCTTTTGAATATGCTGTCTCGGTTGCTCATAACTTTTCTTTCAAGGAGCAAGCATCTTTTAATTTCATTGCTTCAGTCACCATCTGCAGTGATTTTGGAGCCCCCAAAAATAAAGTCTGTCACTGTTTCTCCATCTATTTCCCATGAAGTGATGGGACTAGATACCATGATCTTAGTTTTCTGAATGTTGAGTTTTAAAACAACTTTTTCACTCTCCTCTTTCACTTTCATCAAAAGGCTTTTTAGTTCCTCTTCACTTTCTGCCATAAGGGTGGTGTCATCTGCATATCTGAGGTTATTGATATTTCTCCCTGCAATCTTGATTCCAGCTTGTGCTTCATCCAGCCCAGTGTTTCTCCTAATGTACTCTGCATATAAGTTAAATAAGCAGCCTTGATGTATTCCTTTCCCTATTTGGAACCGGTCTGTTGTTCCATGTCTAGTTCTAACTGTTGCTTCCTGACCTGCATACAGATTTCTAAAGAGGCATGACAGGTGCTCTGGTATTCCCATCTCATAAAGAATTTTCCACAGTTTATTGTCATCCACACAGTCAAAGGCTTTGGTGTAGTCAATAAAGCAGAAATAGATGTTTTTCTGGAACTCTTGCTTTTTCAATGATTCAACAGATGTTGGCCATTTGACTCTGGTTCCTCTGCCTTTTCTAGATCCAGGTTGAACATCTGGAAGTTCATGGTTCATGTATTGCTGAAGCCTAGCTTGGAGAATTTTGAGCATTACTTTACTAGTGTGTGAGATGACTGCAACTGTGTGGTAGTTTGAGCATTCTTTGGCATTGCCTTTCTTTGGGATTGGAATGAAAACTGAGCTTTTCCAGTCCTGTGGCCACTGCTGAGTTTTCCAAATTTGCTGGCATATTGAGTGCAGCACTTTCACAACATCATCTTTTAAGGTTTGAAATAGCTCAACTGGAATTCCATCACCTCCACTAGCTTTGTTTGTAGTGATGCTTCCGAAGGCCCACTTGACTTCACATTCCAGGATGTCTGTCTCTAGGTGAGTGATCACACCATTGTGATTATTTGGGTTGTGAAGATCTTTTTTCTATATATCTTTTTTTGTATAGAAATTTTAGAGTTAATTTTTCTATTTCTACAAATGATGATATTGGGATTTTGACAAAGATTGCATTGAAACTGTAGATTGCTTTGAGTAGTACTGTCATCTTATGTTGAGTTTTCAGTCAATAAATATGGGATGTGTTCCATTTACTATATCTTGTTTAATTTCTTTCACTAATTTTTTTTAGTTTTCATTGTACAAGTCTTTTACCTTTTAACTTAATTTCCAAGTATTTTATTTTTTTGATGCTGTTGTAAATGGAATAGTTTTTGTAATTTTCTTTTCAGATTGTTTATTGCTAGTGTATTGAAATGCAGCCGATTTTTGTGTATTGACTTTATATCCTGCTGCTTGCTGAATTCATTGATTAGTTCTAGCAGTGTGTGTGTGTGTGTGTGTCTGTGTGTGTGCATGTGAGTGTGTGATCTTTGTGTTTTTCTACATAGAAGATCATATCATAGGCAGACAGAGGTAATTTTACTTCTTCCTTTCCAGTTTGGATGCATTTTATTTATTTATTTTTGCCTAATTTCTCTGGTTAGAACTTACTACTATGTAGAATAGAAATGATGAAAATGGGCATTCTTGTCTTGTTGCTGATTGTAAAGGAAGAGCTTTCAGTCTTATCACTGAGTATAATGTTCACTCTGAGTTTTCACATATGGCTTTTATTATGTTGAGATAGTTTCCTTCTATTCCTACTTTGTTGAGTGTTGTGTTTTGGTTTTTTTTATCATGAAAGGGTGTTGAATTTTATCAAATACTTTTTCAGCATCAATTGAGATAATGTACTGGTTCTATCCTTCATTCTGTAACTGTGCTGTATTACACTGATAAAATTTTGCTTTTTTAACCATTCTTACATTCCTCTCTCTTCCTGTTCCACAAAAGATACTTCTCTTATTTGTGTCTTTTTAACAAAATATGTTTTCTGAATTGATTATGTTTTGGCTGACATTAATAGTGCCAAAGTGCTAAGATTTACTTAGTTTATCGATTTCTATCCCATTTTTTTTCCATTTTTGTAGCATTTTGATTTATGTGTGTGTTCTTAAGTTGTTTATGCTTTCTATTTTGGGCTCAGTCTAAGAATCCCTGTGCCCTCCCAGACACACTGGATTTAACCCATTTATTTTTGCCACATTAATTGAAATATTTAGCATTATACTTCTTACCTTGGTTTATATTTCCCATTTATTTTACTTTCATTTTAAACTAATGTGTTCTTATTTCTTTTCCTGTTTCCTTTCCTCCTTCTTCCTATCCCTTCATCCCTTCTGTCCTTCTTTTTTCAATATTTTTGTGGTTTTAAAGTTATACATCTTATTATTATTCTCCAAATTGGTAACCTTATGTTTTTCTATAAAAAACATCTTCTTTACCGTCTTCTCTCAGCAGCTGAACAGTCAGCAATTTGGCACTTCAATCCCTCTTTTTGTCTACCCATTGGACTGACTTTCTTAAAAGCATGTGGAATTGATATTTGCAGATTTTTATTATTTTAAGACCTTGATTCCTCTACTTTTCAAGTAATGGTTTCCTAAGTTGTATTGTGCGTCAAAGCCATATAGAATAAAAATGTCATGATGTTACTGGTTTTATTACTTTGCATTATTTGTTGAACTCTGTGATGGCTTTTCCCCAACTTTATTGTTATTTAGTGAAGTACGCCATCTAGAAATTCCATAGGAATGGGTTCCAGGAGAGGTCAACATTCTATAGAATCTTCCTATTTGAAAATATCTTTTCTTTTTCTGCCTTCAAAATTATATGAAGGTTTGGTTCTGTATTTGAGTCCCAAGCTTAAAATTGTTTTGCTATGGATATAATATATTGCTCTATGGATTTCTTGCAGATGTGGAGTCATATGCTAGTCTACTTAAAAATTTGTAGGTAACCTGTTTTGCACTTTGCCCTTTTCCCTCCCTCCCTACCTTCCTTTGTTTCTTCCCTCTCTCTATTTCTTCCTTGTTTCATTCCTCATTTCTTCCTTCCTTCTCCCCCTTTCTTCCTTTCTTTCTTCTTTGGCACCTAAATAACTCTGTCCTTACCAAGAATTTCAATTAGATGTATCTGATATGACTTTCCCCACACAAGTCATGCTAGACTTTCAGTGGACTGTTTACCTATTTTTCCTTGCCTCTTTTCCCTTATAATTCATTACTCTTTATTTTTCACTCTATTCCTGAAGAATCCTTCCGCCCTTGTTTTCAGGTTCAATTTAATCTTCACATTTCCATTATGTAATTCAGCTTCAGTTCAGTTCAGTTGCTCAGTCGTGTCCGACTCTTTGCAGCCCCATGAACCGCAGCATGCCAGGCCTCCCTGTCCATCACCAACTCCCAGAGTCCACCCAAACCCATGTCCATTGTGTCGGTGATGCCATCCAACCATCTCATCCTCTGTCGTCCCCTTCTCCTCCTGCCCTCAATCTTTCCCAGCATCAGGGTCTTTTCAAATGAGTCTTATGAAGTGAAATTTGTTTGTGGAGTTGGGGAATAATGATTGGTTCTATTTTCCAACTACTCTGATCACCTTTGTAATACCCTTATTTTTCCTGTTGGGGTAACCTCTCATCTCTCTAAGGACACTAATGATTATCCTCCTCCGGTCTACTATGAAAATTATGTTTCCTTAAGTGCCAGCTCTTTCTTCGTTTTCTCAGGCATCTGTGGTTCTTAGAAATATGCTTATGTTTATGAGGAGAGATTTTTGTTTCAGTGCTTTTAGCTGAAAAGTATTCCTTCAGCAAATTGAGAACTTTTGTTTTCCTGGAAGTTAGTATTCCCAAGATTGTGTAAGAAAGACAAGGAGGATGTTCTTGCTGGTGGGTTTTTCTTCCTGTCAGTAGCTACCTTGTCCGGTGGGTGTGGGGCTCCCATGTTTCTTGTCAGTTGACAGATAAGTAGAATCGTACCCGTTTCTGTGGCCCCAGTGAGAGTCTTTCACCTTAAGTTCATAATTTGTTTAGAGGAAAGTATGTGCAGCATATTAAAACACAACAGGTTTTCCTCATAGTCAGTAATGACACAAACTTTGAAGCCTGGAGAAGTCATCAAGGTTTGGAAGAGTGGAGCTAAGCCACAGTAACTTTTCGGTGAGTAGAGAGACATACTAGTTGCCTATTGTTGCCTCAACAGCTTGTCACAGATTTGGTGGCTTAAACCACAGTTGCATTATCTCACAGCACTGAAGGTCAGAAGTCTTAAAATCTATGTCAAGAGGGCTCGTTTCCTTCTGGAGGTTGTAGGGAAGAATCCATTCCCTGGCTTTGCTCCTGGCCTTTTAGAGGCACCTCCACTCCTTGGCTCATGGCCCCTCCTCCATCTTCAGAACCAGGATCTTTGATCTGCCTGTTTGTCTCTGAATCTTCCTCTGATCTCTGTTTTCCTCACCACATCTTCTTCAGTGAGTTGGATCCTTCTCCCTCTCTCCCATAAGGACCCATGTGATTACACTGGGGCCCTTCAGGTGATAGGCTAACCTCCCAATCCCAACATCCTTAAGTAACTCAGTTCTGCAAAGTCTCTTTTGCCATAGAAGAGAACATATTCACTGCTTCTGGGAGTTAGAATGTGGACATCTTTGGGGGACCGTTATTCTGTATCCTCGGAGCCTACTGTTGCAGAGCAGGGGTGCTCTCTGAGGCAGGTGAGGCGGCCTCCCAGGTCTGGGTGGATCCTCTGATTGTACCTCTGCCCTTTCCCTGTCAGTTTCCCCGCTCCCCGCTCACCCACCCCGCTGTCGCTTCACTGCCCCCATGGAGCCCACTTGTTCCTTTCCTCTCCCCTTCTTGCTCCTCAACACTAAAATCTCAAAGTCATCCTACAAGGACACAGAAGCCATACCACCCAATTAACACAAGCCAAAGGATAAATGTCAACGATTTACACAGAGTATTGTCAGAATATAAAATGTAGGAGGGTTCTTTATGGATTCTGTAAGGGCCTGTAAAAATCCAATTTATGTACCAGAAATGACTACATATGTTATACCATCGAAATACCTCTACCAAGCCCTGAAATGTATGTGTGTCGGGCCTGCATTTAATCTAGGGTCGTCTCTTTAGATTATGATGTGAAATGCACTTTTGAGGGCTTTGATGAGAACCACATGGCAGAGCTCTGCGGCTCGGCTGCAGAGTGGGGCAGGCCCGCCACAGCACACTGTATCCTGTGTAGCCTTCATGTGTGATGGATGGCTTGCTTTTCTGTGCATGGAACACATGCATCTCTCTGACCCAGTGAAATCTGATGATAGAGCCTATAGTTAATATATTTTAACCTGAGCTGTTGATAGAGTTAAACACTTACTAGTTGGGGTTGCCATTCTTCCTTTGCATTGGAAACAGACTGTTATTTGTTATTCAGTTTTCTTTGTTACTGTTTTCTCTGTTGATCTGGCCAGTGTTCTTTCCACAGCACTGTGCTCCTAAGAAAGGGCAGACAAGCCAAAGACCAATAAAGAACAAAGAGGTAGGAAGTAGTGTCAAGTCCCAGCTAGCTCATTTGCCACATATTTTGGATGGCAGCCAGCTAAATTTTAATTTTGTCATATTAAAAAGACAGTGTATGATAAACAGTTTAATAAAATAAACATAATTTCACAATCATTTGGTTAAAATGCAATGTTTTCTCTTATAAAATAATATTTTTTTACAAAATACTTCTGACAGAAAATCAGCAGCAAAACATCTATGTGTTTAAGAACCAGATTTAGCAAATGTTAATGTGTGCTTTGCTGGGGCTTCCCAGGTGGCACAGTGGTCAGGAATCCACCTACAAAGCTGCAGACGCAAGAGCCGACAGTTCAATCCCTGGGTCATGAAGATCCCATCAATAAGGAACTGGCAATCCATTCTGGTATTCTTGCCTGGGAAATCCCATGGACGGAGGAGCCTGACAGGCAACAGTCCATGGGGTCGTAAAAGAGTCGGCCATGACTGAGCACCCTTGTATGCAGAGCTTGTTGACTTTAGATTTTTTTTAATAGAAGGTACAGTGTGTGTGCAGCGCTCAGTCATATCCGACTCTTTGCAATCCTATGGACTGAAGCCTGCCAGGCTCCTCTGTCCATGGGATTCTCCAGGCTAGAATACTGGAGTGGGTTGCCATGCCCTCCTCCAGGGGATCTTCCCAAGCCAGGAACTGAACCCAGGTCTCCTGCATTGGAGGCAAATTCTTTACCATCTGAGCCACCAGGGAAGCCCTAGTGTCCTAACGTTTCTTCCAAAAAATGCTAACCGTTGATTCCAGTTGTTTTGATTCCAGGAGTAAAAGACACTCCACAGTTATTTCCTTTGAGATCAAACTGAGCACTATTTTACACACCCAGGAGTTGTAATAGAGCCCTTTGTTGACAGAATATTTCTCTAGGTATGAGCGTGGCATCCCAGAAACAGGAGCAAGACTCTTGAATCTTGCTCTCAATTTTTCATCCCATTAGTGATGAAGGCTGAGTTTAATTTGGGATTTTCTTCACAAGCTAAAAGGTAACATTAGTTTAAAAGATATGCACATCTGGTCTCATTGCCAAGGGATTAACTATCCTGGGCTTTCAGGCAGAAACACAGAGTTTATGCTCAAATTCAGTGGTAGAAGCAGAGTGGGTACCATGTCTAGAGTTGAGGATCTTGGGCTGAAAGGTCCATGTCCTCCCTTATCCCTGTATTAACTCACATCAGAGGAACAGCTCTGAGTCACTCTGCAAAGACGAAGTGGCTAGGAGTATCTGCTGGTAGAATTTTTAAATATAAGTTTATTTCACACTGATTGTTCTTGTTCACCTACTCCATCACCTGGATTCCAAAGAATTTCGAGACGCTCTTACTTTGATGCTCTTCCAGGAGTCCACATATTTTAAAAGAGAGTTCTATATACTCACATATCCTAAAGTATAGTTGCTGTACCATATTATATGTTACAGGTGTACATTACAGTGACTCATAATTTTTAAAGGTTATATTCCATTTATAGTTATTATAAAGTGTTGGTTATGTCCCCTGTTATACAATATGTTCTTGTAGCCTCTTTGTGTCTCTTAATCCTGTATTGACCTTCCCTCCTTCTCTCTCCTCACTGGTAATCACTAGTTTTGATACCAACCAGAATTCTCGGTCTTCCCCAAGCAGCAGAAACTGACTAGAGGCCAGACAAGAATTCAGAGAACGCTTTATTGGGGCTCCTATGCCTGCGGCAGGAGGGAGCAAGAACAAGTAACAAGCGTCCTTGCTCACTCTCTGAGGGAACAGGAGCTCGTTCATTAAGGTGTAGGGATGTGTCCAGGGGTCAGGCTGGAGGGGTGGCATAGGGGGTTTGCTCACCCCTTTGTGGTGCTGAGTACAGGGGGCCTGTGCAGCACCCTGCTTTTGCTTCCGGCTCTTCAGAAATCCGGCTGTTGGGTGGTGTTTTTTTTGGCTTTGTATCTTTTGGTCCAGAATTTGCCCTATTTGTGCATATACACAGTTAGTTTTATTCTCATACAGTTTCTTTGTATTTTGTAGCTTGAGGAGAGGTGTGTCTGGTGCAAGCAAAAGTTCCCAGGTCCTAGACCTGTCTCAGTTTGTTCCCTATAAATCTGTGAGTCTCTTTAAATAAAATATGGTTCAACCATACATTGTAACAAATAAGACATCTTTAAATATACAAATTATAGAAAGACATCTTTAAATATACTAATTTTAGAAAGACTTCATTTGTTAAATGAAGGAAACATGTTGCAACATAGTGTATGCTGGCTGTCATTTGTATAATGAAGAATATATATATATATATTTGAAAATACATAAACTATCTCCAGAAGAATATGTGAGAAATTGGCAACGGTGCTTATCTCATAAAAGAAGAATCATGTGACAATCAGACAGAGGAGAAAAGGGTGCTTATACATTCCATATATTAATCAGATGTTTATTAATTTTCAAATATCTGGAGACATTTTAGATATATTTTTATAATTAATTTCTAATTTAATTATATTGCAGACAGAATATTTTGTGTAAAATTTCAATCCTTTGGAATTTATTGAACATTTTTATGTACCAGCACATATGATCTATTTTAGCAAACATTCCATGTATTGGAAATTGAACTCTGTAAATATCCATTGAGGTAAAAGTGATTAATAGCGTAGTTTAGTCATCTTCTATACCTCTACTGATTTTTTGCTTAGTTGTTCTATCCGTCACTGAGACTGCAGTTAATTCTCCAATTTCAATTGTGAGTTTCTCTATTTCGCCATTCAGTTCTCTCAACTTTTGCTTTGACTAATTAGGGAGATAAAATTATAAATGTTTATTTTGAAATTAAGTCCATGCACTTAGAATTTTGCCTTCCTAATTAATCAGCCCTTTTATCACTATAAAATGATAAAATTCTCTTTTTCGAAGTCTACATTGATACCATAGACACATCAGCTTTTTATAGCATGAAACACTGTTTTGATCCTTTTACTTTCAATATATCAGTGTCTTCAAATTTAAGTGTGTCTCTTGTAGGCAGCATATAATTGGATTTGGCTTTTTAAAAAAATTCTATGATCTCTGTCTTTTTAGTTAGAATATTTTGGTATAGGGCTTCCCTTGTGGCTCAGATGGTAAAGAACCTGCCTGCAGTGCAGGTGACCCAGGTTCGATCCTCGATCCCTAGGTTGGGATGATCCCCTGGAGAAGGGAATAGCTACTCACTCCAGGGTTCTTGCCTGGAGAATTCCATGAACAGAGAAGCCTGGCGGGCTACAGTCAATGGGTTCTCCAAGAGTCAGACACAATTGAGCGACTTTCACTCACTTACTCATTAAACAGTTATTGAAACAGTTGTACACATATCTGCCATTTGGTGATCTGTTTTCTACTTGCACCATCGCTGCTTGTAGTTTTGTGTTTTTGATGTTGTTGTTCCTCTCTTCTTTCCACCTCTGAAATCTAAGATAATCTCAGTTTCAGAACACTTTCTGAGGAACGTTTTTATACCTTGCTACAGAACCACCTCTTGAATATTTTATTGCAAATATGACTGTCTCAACTTTCCAGGATGCCCAGTTTTAGTACATAGTGACTAGCTCCTTTTTTCCACTTCCTTTTCTTCATTTATATTATGTGATTATAATTATTGGTATCATATCTTGATACTGTGGTTTATTTCTCCTGCCACTGCTATTATTTTTATCAAAACAGGACTAATTCCACGATACTTTTTGAGTCTCTAAGAGTTTGAAGGTTTTTGGTCTGAGTCATGTGTGGGGTGTTAAAATAAAAATTGATCGTTTTTGAAATGATGAAGCTCCACCTTGGCTTCCTGAGTATCTTGCTATGGTGACAGGTGGGCTGTGTCTCCAGTCTCTCAAAAAGCAGAAAAGTGAGAAAAAACTAGTATCTTGTGTTCATGTAGCTCTTTCTACTCCAGTCTTTCTACATTTCAAGGGAAAGTAAACAACCTAGCAGTATTTACTTGCTTTTATCTTTTGAAACTTTTCCTCCAAGAGTCACTGAGCTTCCTCCAGTTTTGTGAACTTCTATTTCTTCATGATTCACAGAGATTTAAGTTTTTTGAAGACCTATTCCTAAAAGATAACTATTGCTTGAGTACAGATTTTTAATAAAGCAAAATAAAAAGTCTTTCAGAATAACTGCCACCATATTTTTCAGCTCTGAATCCCAACACACAAAGTCGTCATTTAAGAAACACAAGTAAGGGATTTTCTCTGAAAACCAATAACAATAACAACAAAAAATCCCTTAAACAGCAAAAGGAAAAAAATTAAATACATTATAATTAAGGAAATGTTTTAAACAATCCTGTTATTAATCTAAATGCTGATGTTTTTATCCTGTTTATAACAGTTTAGGATTGAAACTCAAAAAGAATGCTTCAGAAGAAAATTAAAACATTAATTGTATCATTTTTGCCTATATTCTCCTGAGTAGAGGTGCACTCTGATTTGCTCATATAATTGTCATACTAATAGTAACAGGAAAAAAATGGCTCTATTTAAACAATTTCAACTTAGCTGATGTCATCCTAAAACATTTTGTAAGCTCAAATATTTGTTGCAAGATTTAGTGGATTGGTTAGAAAACACTAGAATAAAACTTAATGATATTCATTTAAAATGAATCTACATGAAATTTATTTTTTAATTATGCAAACAACATAAGGTCATTTTAGGAAAATTAGAAAATTTACATAGCCAAGGAATATGAACATATAAGAGTGAGTTTACATATTACTGATTCCCATTCTTGACCCAAAAACCACTCTCAAAAAAAAGACTAAAGAAACAAAATTGGGGGGAGGGTAAGAGAAGATAAATATTGAATTTAGGAAAATGCCAGGTACCTGTACAAAAATCATGGAATTCCTGCTGCGTAAATTATAGTTTGGACCAGGTGAAGGGAGTGTCACTTGGAAAGGAGTGTCACAGAAAAGGTCTCTTCCTTTTCTGAGAAAGCAGTATTGTGTTTCTGGGAGGGAAAAGGACATTCTGAAGCAGTGTTGTGGTTGGGATGGGAGGGACAATACTGTAAGGGCTGGATCTGAAGCAATGGCGATATTCTAGTCTTTAGGAGCTGAGTTGTCAAAATAAAAAAAAAAAGAACAAAGAAGGAACTGGGTCAAATTTATCTGGGGTTATTTCCATAGCTTTGTACCAAGGGAACAGGGAAGAGAAGCTATGAATACCCTTATCACACAGAAAGCTGATGCTCACTAAGTTTTGTTGTTTGTTTGTTTGTTTTTTGTTTGTTTTTTGTCATCATTAAAGTTCTTGGCAATATAGCTGGTTAACACTGCTGCAGAAAGACACACTGAAATCCCAGCCCTGTCTCCCTGATAAGCCATTTATGTACCTCTCAGATGCTATACTTCCACCAGGAACGTGGTTCAAGGAAACCAAACTAATAAACTAACAATAACATAAAAAAAAAACCAGAAATGAAGTTGCCGAAGACAAAGTTCCTGGGCCCATGACACCCACATTCCTCCATAGTATATGTCAGACTGCTATGTAGTGCATGGATAACAACATAGAGCTGCATCCTTCTACTTATTTTTAATGTAAATGTTTTATTTTTGAATAAGTAATACATATACATGTTAATTCACAGGATGAAAAGTTCACTTTAGTAATCAGAAATAATCCCTTTTTGTTTTTATTATTTTATAATTGCAAGAATTGATGTCTTCTTCTCGTAACAAGTGTACAGGAATAACTGACATGAAAAGGCAAAGCTGAGCTGTTTCCTATTGCTGCTATAACAACTGCCATAAACTAGGCAACTGAAGCTGAAACTCCAATCCTTTGGCCAACTGATGTGAAGAGCTGACTCATTTGAAAAGACGCTGATGCTCGGAAAGACTGAAGGTGGGAGGAGAAGGGGATGACAGAGGATGAGATGGTTGGATGGCATCACTGACTCAACGGATATGAGTTTGAGCAAGCTCCAGGAGTTGGTGATGGACAGGGAAGCCTGGCATGCTACAGTCCATAGGGTCACAATGAGTCGGACATGACTGAGCGACTGAACTGAACTGAACTGAACTGAAGGTGGCTTAAAACAACACAAATTCATCCTTTTATTGTTCTAGTGCTAGAAGTCTTAAATGGATTCGTTTCCTCATCTCCATTTGTGGTGTCAGAGCTTAATGAAACAATCTCAGACATACAAGGCTTCAAAAGGATCATTACACAATAATCCACAAACAATCTTCAGGAAAGTCTTCAAATATGAGGAGGAATGCATCTAGGAGATGCTACAAATAATATGGAAAGTTAGAAGGATCAAATAACTATGCAGATAACACAATATGTTAAAACAGAATAAAAGTGAACATAAATGAAATGAGGGAAAAATTGTGTATATTGCAACTGAGAATTTAAATTTTAGGAAATATCACAAGACCCAGATGACAGGGCATGTAGGAAAAGGAAGGAACTTGAAAATGTGTATATTTATTATTTTTTTAGTTTTAAAACTTTGTATTTTGTATTGGGGTATAGCCAATTAACAATTTGAGATCATTTCAGGTGAACAGTGAAGGGACTCAGCCATACATATACAAAGTTCTAACCTTGGAAGGGGAATGTTGTGGGCTGAGTTTGTCCCCAGAAAGGTGGTTCAAGTCTTCATTCACATTACCTGTGAATGGGACCTTATTCAGAAATAGGATCTTTGCGGGTGTACTCCAGTTAAGATGAGAATCACACTAGATTAGGATGGGCCCCAGATGGGCCCCAGTATCTGGTGTCCTTATTATGAAGAAAACATTTGGGGAACTTCCCGGTAGTCCAGTGGTTAGGATTCTGCACTTTCCTGGCCAAAGGCCCGGGTTCAATGCCTGGTCCAGGAAGTAAGATCCTCCAAACCCTGCAATATGGCCAAATTAGAAAACAACAACAAAAATAAAATAAACAGAGAGAAAGGAAACATTTGGATGCGGAGAGACACAAACACGCAGTGGGGAAGGCCACGTAAAAACGAGGCACAGATTGGAGTGTTGTAGCTGCAAACAGGAACTTCAAGGCTTATTGGCAATTGCCAGAGGCAGGAGAGAGGCAACTGATTTTCTCCCACAGAGTCCCAGGAGAGAGCAGGGCCCTGCCAGCACCTTGCTTCCAGACTTCTAGCCTCTGGAAGGGCTTCCCTGGTGGCTCAAATGGTAAGGAAGCGCAAAGAGTTGGAATGACTGAAGTGACTGAAAGTGCGCACACGTACGTTATGTATTACATTTTGCTGGTTCATTCCCATCAGTGGACACTTGGATTGCTTTCACCTCCTGGCTCACAACTCTCGAGTTGTACATCTTTTTTTAGTCGACAGTTATGGTGACTGACGAAGCAACCCAGAGTAGACTTCCTTCCTTCAACTGGACTCCATGAGGAACTGGAGCTTTGGTACCAGCAGCGGCCCCTTGCGCCCATCTGCCTCCTCGAGGAGTGCAGACAAATTTGGGTAAGTCTCTCCTGATTCTTGGGCTTCCCTGGTGGCTCAGCTGGTAAAGAATCTGACTGCAATGTGGAAGACCTGGGTTTGATCACTGGGTTGGGAAGATCTCCTGGAGAAGGGAAAGACTACCCATGCCAGTATTCTGGCCTGGAGAATTCCATGGCCTATATAGTCCGTGGAGTCGCAAAGAGTTGACACGACTGAGTGACTTTTTCTTCACTTCACCTCTTGGCTATTGTGAACAGTACTGATATAAGCATAATACTCTTTCTTTTTTGAAGTTCAAAAATACACTTAGAATAAACATCTTTTTTTTTTTTTTGTCATGTTAGATAAAAATATTCTAAGATATCAAGAGGATGCTAAATAGTTCAGAGTGGTTGGTAATTTGAGGCAGGGTTAAAAGGCCAGGGGAAGAAATGGGTAGAAAGATGACCAGAGTTATAGGCCTGCAGCTAACCAGACACTTGTGACTCCTCATAACATTATGATAAATGCATAAGAAAAGAAATAAAATGTGCAAAAGACAATACATGAATCTTTATTTATTCAGTTGTGTTCACCTGAGTTTCACTAGCAAAACCATTGAGACAACTCCCCTCTGTGGCATGCATCCATTTGCAGGTGCTGAGGGAGCTGGTAAATAATTTTATATGTTTTAATTCATAAAATTCAGAGTAAATTGCTTTCTATTATTTTTTGAATGGCTTTACTAAGGTATAATTGTTATACAATTTTTGGAAGCAATGCACTAAGGTATAACAGTTATACAATTAACTGCACATGTATAAAATAAACAATTGGATGTGTTTTAATACATTTATACACCCATGAAACCATCACCACGATCAAGCTAACTAACACAGCTATAATCTATAAAAGTTTTCTCCTGCTTCATTGTGACACTTCCCTTCTGATTCTAACCATCGCCCTAAGCAACCACTCTGCTTCCTATTCCAAGAGATTTGTTTCTGTTTTCTAGAGTTCTGTATGAATGGACTCATACCACGGACTTTTGTTGGCTAGCTTCTTTCATTCAGAATAATTGTTTAGAGAATCATGCATGATTTCTTTTTATTGGCAGATAGCATTCAACTGTATAGTTCTACCACAGTTTCTTTACCCATTAGTCTTTTTAATTTTAGTCATTTTTGTAGGTGAATAGTGTTGTCTTGTAGTTTTAATTGGCAGTTCCCTAATGAGAGTGAGCATCTTTCCATGTATTTTTGCCATCTATAAGTTGTTTTTGTTGAAGAGTCTGTTGAAATCTTATGTCATGTTTTTCAGCCAAGGTTTTTTTTTTTTAATTATTGAGTTTTGATAGTTCTTTAAGTATTCTAGGTATAAGTTTTTCATCAGATATATAAACTGCAAATATTTTCTCCCAGTCTGTAGTGTGTGTTTTTTTTTGCTAAGAGTGTATTTTGAAGAGCAGGTATTTTCAATTTTTATGAAGTCCCATTTATAATTTTGTACTTACGCAGACTGTGTTTTGGGTGTCATATTTAAGAAATGTCTACCTATCCTAAGGCCACATACATTTCCTCATGTAGTTTTTCTAAAAGTTTGATCATTTTAGGCCTTAAATTTAGATCTTTGATCCATTTTGAGTTAATTTTTGTATATCGTTCAAGGTATGGGTGAAAGTTGATTTTATTTTTTGCATGTGGTATCCAATTGTTCTAGCACCATTTGTTGAAAACTGTCCTTTACCACTAAATCGCATCTGTATCTTTTTTTTATTTTTTGGCCACGCTGCATAGCATATGGTATCTTAGTTCCTTGACGAGGGATTGAACCCAGGTCCCTTGCAGCAGAAGCATGGAGTCTTAACACTGGACTGCCAGGGAAGTCTCTGTGTCTGCATCTTTATTGAAAATTGGTTGTTGGTATTTCTGTGGATTTATTTCTGGACACTTTAATCTGTTCTAGTGATTTGTTTATTTTTTTTTCCAGTACCACTGTCTTGGTCAATATACACAGAGAGAAATAACATACCAAACACCAATGAATGCAACTTAACTGTCAGTTGACTTCCTACTTCCTAATAGCTACATTGAAAGCCAAAGGCAGTGGTAAGATATATTTAATGCAATAAGAAAAAAAAACTAAGAGTTGTATACCTGCAAAAATTATCTTTGAAGAATAAGGGTCAAAAAAGCATTTTCAGTCAAACCAACATAAAACTGTTGGGTAACAGTAGAGGGGCCCCCACTATAAGAAATTCTAATGCCTGTTTTTCAGGAAAAAGGAAAATGATCCCAGGTGGGTGATCTAAAATACAAGAAAAAATACAGAGAAAATTTGGTGGTAAAGAAGCAAACATTAGTCAATGTGAACATTAATAATAATGTCTAAGTTGAGTGTTAAAAACAAAGTAGTTTCAAAACTGAAAGAAAAAGATGATCAAAGTAATGTTTCAGTGTTCTTATATTACTCAGGAAGAGAGGAAGGATATTGATGAGTTGTTAAATATGCTTATTAAAATATCTAGAGAAGCCTATAAAGATTGATTTAAAAAAGAAACTTTAACTGAGTGGAGAGGAGAACTGTTTCCTTCCACAAGACAAGACTAGAGGTAGAAAGTCATTGAAAAGGCTGGAGAAGGGAATGTATAAAATAATACAGGAGGAAAAACTATAAATGCTATATATTTAAACAATAAATGTAAAGATACTATATACTATCTAGAAAAAAGATTAGACTTTTTTTTTTTAAATTCAGCTGTATTCAATTTTTAAAGATACACCTAAAGCATAAGAACTCAGAAAAATTAGAAGTTCAAGATAAAAAATGGTATACTCACTAAGATAAAACTGGTGTTGCTATATTTATACCAGATACAAAATATTTTAATGTAAAACTCATTACTGATAATAAAGAGGGTTCCTGCATAACATTAAAAGATTCAGTTAACTGAGAGAATGGGAGAAGGCAATGGCACCCCACTCCAGTTCTCTTGCCTGGAAAATCCCATGGATGGAGGAGCCTAGTAGGCTGCAGTCCATGGGGTCGCTAAAAGTCAGACACGACTGGGCGACTTCACTTTCACTTTTCACTTTTCATGCACTGGAGAAGGAAATGGCAACCCACTCCAGTGTTCTTGCCTGGAGAATCCCAGGGATGGGGGAGACTGGTGGGCTGCCATCTGTGGGGTCGCACAGAGTCAGACATGACTGAAGCGACTTAGCAGCAGCAGCAGCAAGAGATAGAACACTCTCTATGCTTCTATGCCCTTTTTACCATAGCCTCAAAATAAGTGAAGCATATATTGAGGAGTATGAAGAAAAATTAACAACCCAGCAGGATAGTGGGAGATTAGAGCACTTATTTCTCAATATTTCACAATAAATGTCTTTATTCCTTCAGCAAATATTTGTTGAGCACCTACTATGTACCAGCCCTGGAGGATGAAATGGCAACCCACTCCAGTGTTCTGGCCTGAATATTCTGGCAGAGGAGCCTGGGAGGCTGCAGTCCATGGGGTTGCAAAGCGTCGGACATGACTGAGTGACTGAGCACGCACTGTGTACTAGCACTGACAATACAAAAGTGGATAAAATAAGCAAAAATCCTTACCTTCAGGAAACTTTGATTCTAAGGTTAGATAGAGAAACAAAAAAATTAGTAAGGACAGAGAACATTAGAACAGCACAATAAAAATCTTTATCTGATGGACATGTGTGGAACATGCAAAACACTTAATGAATACTGATTTTTTGCTAGGTTATAAAGTCAACACACACACAGAATCTAAGAATATTATACAGACTATGTTTTCTGACCACTGTATATTAAGTTAGAAATCAAAACTAAAACTTGCAGTAAAGATTTTTCTGCCATTCTGTAAAGCTAAAGATGTGCATAGTCGTTGACCCCATAATTACACTCTTAGGATTCTACCTTTGAGAAGATCTGACACATGTGAGCCAGGATGTATGCACAAAAATGCCAAGGAAATCTTTATTGTTGTTGTTGTTTAGTCACTAAGTCATGTCTGACTCTTTTGCAACCCCATAGACTGTAACCCACCACGGGATGTCCCAGGCAAGAATTTGGAGTGGGTTGCATTTCTTTCTCCAGGGGATCTTCCCAACCCAGGAATTGAACCTGTGTCTCCTGCATTAGCAGGCAGATTTTTTTTTTTTTTTACCAGATTTTTTTGAGCCACCAGAGAAGCTCCCCTCTATACCTGTTTTTAAAAAGATGAGTGGCGATAGTTTGTCCAGAAACAAATGTTTACCTGCAAAAGATAGATTAAAAATAACTGTGGTCTATCCTTATAATCAGTAATAGACATTTATGAATGACACCTGCTTGGATCCATATAGATGCAAAACTCAAAAGGTTATTTTCATGTTATTTCAGCTAGACTAGTTTGAAGTTATGTACTTACTATGGAATGGCATGACTTCCCGTTGTGTGCAAATGTGATGAGGGGGAAAGAAAAGTAAGGGCAGGCAAAACCCAGAATTCAAGATTGTAGGAAGGGGTAAGATCAGGGAGGTACTCACAGGTGATGAACAAGGTTTCCATCTTTCTACTTAGGTACTGCCTACAGAGTGTGGCATGAATGATGGCCTCAATGGTCTCTGTCCCCTGGTGTTACACCTGTGATTATGTCCCTTAATATTGCAAAAGGATTTTATAGTTGTAATTAAGGTGACTAGCCAGTTGATTCCGAGTTAATCAAAAGGGAGATTGTCTGGGTGGTCTAACCTGATCATTTAAACTCTTTAAAAGCAAAGCATTTTCTCGAGCTACTTGCAGAACAAGAAGTCAGAGATTCAACACATGAGAAGAGTTTGATTGACATGTCATTGCTTTCTTGATGACAGAGGGGGCCACACGTCAAAGAAGTGAGGACTTAAATCTTACAGTTGCAGGGAACTGAATTTTGCCAAGAATAAGCTTGGAAAATGACTCTTCCCCAGAGCCTCCAATGAGAATTCAGCTTGGCCATAACCCTGATTGCATCTTTGTGATAACTTCAGCAGAGAGCCCTGTCCAGCCATGCTGGACCTCCATACAGAACTGTGAGCTGATAAAAGGGTGCTGCTTATGGTAATGATCAATAGGAGACCAATATACATAGATATTTATATTGTTGGACCTGTACCGTTTACTTATGCTATAAATAATCTTTTATTTATAGCATAAAAGTGTGATTTCATTCTTTAATAATGTTTTTAATTTCTAGAATTAAAAAATTTATTTTTTGGAGACAATTGAAAGATAGCACTGTGTGAGTGTAAGGTGTTCAGAGTGTTGATTTGATACATATATATATTAAAGAGGAAGCTAGCAATTGACTTCATATATTATATAATATTTTATACATATTTATAATTATTTTAAATATAAGATAATACATATTATGTTATATATTGTATAATAATTTATATATTAAAGAGAAAACTGCCTCTTGACTTCACAGGGGCTTCTGAACAATGCAGGTGATGGGGCTAGTTGTGCATGAAAAGAATTTAAAGTTTTGACCTACCCAATAATGACAAAGTGTCTTCAAGACAAATCATGAATTATGAGCCATGCCCAAGACCATTTTTATGATAAGTCTTTTATTAGATTGCATAGTTACAATGCAAAGATAATAACACTAAGCCAAGAATGCAGACTGCTATTTATGGAGGCCCAGAATTTGGGAAACGGTTCAGTCTTGTGGATTCTATGTAATGATGTTATTGTTGCACTAAACACAGGGGTTGTAAAGCGATTCTGTATGTTAGTTTAAGTGTGTAAATATTTCTGTTATGGTATCCTTATGTGACACTGATCATGAATATTTTATTTTATAGTGTGCTCGAATTAAATCCATTATAACCCAAGAAGGCATTTGAACATGGAGTAAAGTTGGCGTGACCGCCTGTATCCTGACCCCATCGAGCATGGAATCACTACTAACAACATACGTGAAACATGATCAAAAACCCTGGAGGCTTAAGGCAGCAACTCCATTGACTCCAACAGGCACTTCAACAGATTTTAACAGATGTGAGATGAATGACACAAAATAAATAAAACCTAATGTGAATAATCAACCACAAGATGGCATTTGAATACTAATGTATTTAAAGTTTGGGGCAGTAACTTAAACACATGGCTATTTTAATCTTTTCCCTTCTCCGGTCACTTTTTCTCATATTGCCATGTAAGAAGATCACAACCTTATTTTCTCTGTAGCCTAAATCATAAACATTTATTTATCAGCTTACTTTTTATCTCTTGTGATGGTTGATTTTATGTGTCAATTTCACTGGGGCATGAGGTGCTCAGATATTTGGTCATTTTCTGTGTGTTTCTGTGGGGGTATTTTTGGATGAAATTAACATTAAATTGGTGGACTGAATAAAGCAGATTGCTCTTTATAACATGGGTGGGCCTCATCCAATCAGTTGAAGACCCTAACAAGGTTGATCCTTCGTTACTTAAGAGAGAATTCTCTTTGATGACCTCAAAACTGGAACAGAAGTTCTTCCTGGTTCTAGAGCTGCCTATTGGTCTTCAGATTCAAACCAGCACATTGGCTCTGCAGATTTTGGACTTGCAGTCTCCATAATTCCATAAGCCAATACTTAATTATCTATTGATCAGCTACCATATTGGATCTGCGTTTCTGGAGAGTACTACTATATCTCTCAATTTATTGTTAACTAACTGCCCACTATAGTAGAAGTTCCATAAAGGCAACAAGTTTGCCTTGTGCTATTACATTTCTAATGTCCAGACAAGCTCATAAAAATTATGCAGACAATCATTTGTTGAGTGAAAGCATTGTGGCAGGTGAGCAATGATGCATGTAGATGTTTTGAGGGTGGTACTGAAGAGGTACAAATACGTCTGCTTTAGAAAGTGGTATCTTTGGGTGGATGTTGAAGTCATGCCACAATGATATGAAAAATAAAATGGAGGAAAATTTTAAGAGAGTCAAGGCATGTTGCTACTAAATGGGGAAGTTTATATAAACACTGCTGAAAGGAAGGGATCATCTATTCCTGAGTCTTAAACGTTGTTTATAGGCATTTGGAAATTATATACATTGGTAACAAAATTTGAGACTGTTCTACTGAAATTTTGGCCAGCACCAAAGTCTGCAATCACACGTTTCTGTTGCCCTAGAGACACTTAGTCTCACCCACATCATTCAGCTGAAAGCAAATCATAGAGAAATCAGTGTCAATTATGATTACAAATTTTGGTTGCCATTCTTAGGAAAAGATGGAGGGGATGGGAATCAAGGGAGTGAACAAAAGGGAACTTTGTAAATGTTTTGTTCATGGTGATCAAGACCATGAATGTGAGTTGAGGGGATCACATGTCATGCTTGGGAGTTGCAAATTCTATTGCAAACCACCATGTCTTAGTGCAGTGTTACCATGATCAAGTAGGTAAATTCTCCATCGTAACCAGTCTTACAAAGATGTTTTTTTTTAATTGAATGAGAACTCTATCCTGTGTAACTGACTGCCTTAGTGGGCTGAACAGAGTGAGGGTACAGTCGGGAAACAGCACTATTTCTTTTCTCACCACTGCCTTTAAACGAAGTCTCCATCACCTCCCTTTTCTCTGCTCGTTGATGACAACTCAATCCCATGCTTTTCAGTTCACTTGCAGCTGTGAGAACTGTCGCATTTCCAGACACTAGAAGTCCAGTCCAGTATAACACAAAACTCAACCTCGCCTCCAGTTCCAGCCTCCTCTCTCCTTGCTTTCCAGCCCCCAAGGCTTGGTTCAGGAATGCACAGCAGGGTGGGGGAGGAGCGCTGTGCTTTCATTAATGCTCCACCTTGATCTGGCACTCTCTTCCCCTCACTAACATTTTCCTAAGTGGAAGTGGGACAAAGAAGGAAGAGAAAGGAGTTAGAGGAAAAGGGGCAGAGCTCTCTTCACAAAGAGGGTACTGTTTATAGCTACAGTTCTCTGCATTATCCAGTTGCTCTCTCATGTGCTTAGTCACTCGGTTGTGTCCAGCTCTTTGTTACCCCATGGATTGTAGCCCACCAGGCTCCTCTGTCCATGGGATTCTCCAGGCAAGAATACTGGAGTGGGTTGCCATGCTGTCCTCAGGGGATCTTCCCGACCTGAGGATCAAACCGGTGTCTCCTGCATTGGCAGGCAAATGCTTTACCACTGAGCTACCAGGGAAGGCCATAAATCTTTTAACTTTTGCCAAGTATATAGGCCTTAGGGGAAAAGAACAGAATGGGAAAGACTAGAGATCTCTTCAAGAAAATTAGAGATACCAAGGGAACATTTCATGCAAAGATGGCCTCGATCAAGGACAGAAATGTTATGGACCTAACAGAAGCAGAAGATATTAAGAAGAGGTGGCAAGAATGCACAGAAGAACTGTACAGAAAAGATCTTCATGACCCGGACAATCACGATGGTGTGATCACTCATCTAGAGCCAGACATCCTGGAATATGAAGTCAAGTGGGCCTTATAAATCATCACTATGAACAAAGCTAGTGGAGGTGATGGAATTCCAGTGGAGCTATTTCAAATCTTGAAAGATGATGCTGTGAAAGTGCTGTACTCAATATGCCAGCAAATTTGGAAAACTCAGCAGTGGCCACAGGACTGGAAAAGGTCAGTTTTCATTCCAATTCCAAAGAAAGGCAATGCCAAAGAATGCTCAAACTACCGCACAATTGCACTCATCTCACATGCTAGTAAAGTAATGCTCAAAATTCTCCAAGCCAGGCTTCAGCAATACGTGAACCGTGACCTTCCAGATGTTCAAGCTGGTTTTAGAAAAGGCAGAGGAACCAGAGATCAAATTGCCAACATCCACTGGATCATGGAAAAAGCAAGAGAGTTCCAGAAAAACATCTATTTCTGCTTCATTGACTATGCCAAAGC